>JAWMAG010000008.1:26725000-26765000 GCA_037013455.1 Ceratitis rosa
TCGAAAATACAAATACAAATGTTCACTGTAAACTTTCCGCTCGACAAACCGAAACACTTGTATGTATGGTACACATAGTAACCTTTTTGTAAACTCATAAATTTTGCAACGCAAACGCTCACCTAATTTCCAAAACCGGTATTGCCAAATTCTGCAAAATGCATACATATCTTCGTATATATGTGTATGTGTATACAAGTATAAAAGAGCTGCTGTTGATGGCGTCAGCGTGCATAAAATACAAGAAAAAAAAGTGGAACAGGCTGCTAACCAACAACAATTAGTTTAAAGATCGAAATCAACAAAAGACTGCATAAATCAGGATTTTGTTTCTTTTTCCATGAAAAAAATTAAAAATTTTTATTGTCAGTCAGGTTTCAGTAAGCGAGATGAATCGCCTGTAAATGAAGTGCAGTAATTATTGAAAAAAGTGACGCACAAAATTACTTGTGGTTGCTGATTAATTTCCTGATCTTTGTGATCTTGCTGCCTTGGCGGCTTGTGGGCTATAATTTTAGGGAAAACAAAAAGTTTGCTGATTACAACCGCAGTAGCGGTGAATTTATGAGCTTTGTATTTTTTGTAGAAGTTTTTGTTTCCGAACACTAAATTGTAGAGACTCTCAGTGCTAATTGTTGATTCGTAATTGGTTCTAAAATTGCAAAATAATACGTTAATTAAATAATCGAATTTTATTTTGTTTTTATATTTTTAAATTATTTTTCATTAAGGTTAAGTTTCTTACTTATTTAAAAAGGGTAATCATTGCTATTTGGAAACTCTACCATACAAAAACGTTTAAAAACACATGCATATTTATGTATATTTGAAATAACAAATTCACATTAAAATGTGTTTATGACAGCAGTCTGCTAGGCGGGTCGAATTCGCGAAATGCTGACATTGTGCGGCAAGTTTTTATACACATTATTTCTTAAATTTTTATTTTTCTTTTATAAATGTGTGCAACATAAACAAAGCGCCTGTTGATACAGGTGTCAGATAGCTTAACAAGTGAGCAATTTACTGGAACTGGAAATTTTAGATATACAAACGAAGCCAGATAAGAAATGTGGTATACAATGAAATAAAATTTAAAATTAAGCAAACAAATTAATAAAAAAAAAACATAAAATAAAATAAAAAATGAAAAAATTAATATAAAAGAATAAAATAAAATAATATAAAAAAAAAAAAAATTAATATAAAAGAATAAAATAAATTAATATAAAATAAAATAAAAAAAAATAATAAATTAATAAAAAAATAAAATAAAATAAATTTAAAAAAAATTAAATAAAATAAATTAAATTAAAATAAAATAATATAAATTAAATTAAAATAAAATAAAAAAAAATAAAAACAAATAAAATAATGTATAATTAAATAAAATAAAGTTAAAATGAAATTAAATAATATAAAATAATAAAATTATATAAAATAAAGTTTAACAAAATAATATATTAATTAAATTAAATATAATAAACTAAAGCAAAATGAGTTAAAGTAAAGTAAAAAAATACGATAAATAAAGTAAATTAAATTAAAATAAATAAAAATTAAAATTAAAATAAATTAAAATTAATTTAAAATAAAATAAAATTAAATTATTGTATAAAAATCCAATGAAATAAAATATATTTTAATTAAAAAAAAAAAAATTAAATAAAATAAAAAACCAATTAAAAGAAAATAGTTTTTAATTTTAATAAAATAGAATAAAAAAATAAAATATAATTAAAAAAAAATTAAATAAAGAAATAAGATAAAAATGGAAAAAAGGAAAATAAAATAAAATAAAATAAAATAAAAAAGCAATTAAAAGAAAATAAATTTAATTAAAATAAAATACAGTAAAAAAATTAAATTGAATAAGGAAATAAAACGAAATAAAGTAAGTAATTAAAATAAAATAATACAAAATAAAATGAACAAAATAATGCAAAAAAGGGCATAAAATCAAACGAAATAAAGTAAATTTTATTAAAATCAATAATAACATAAAATAAAAATTGAAATAAAATAAAAAGTGACACAAAATAAAATTAAATTAAATTAAAAAAATTTTAAAGAAATCAAAATAAGTTAAGAAAGGAATTAAACTAAAATAAAAATGTAGTATAGAAAAAATAAATAACAAAATATTTTTTTATGGTTTTATTTGAAAAAAATTTTATACAGCAATAACTTTACGAATCTCATTAATGCCTGCTAAGCTATATGGTTACTTCATATTTTTGTCAGCTCATTTTTCTCATAATATGCTCAGATAAGCATAAAACGTTCTAAGCTGCTAGATGCTTGCGTAAGCTGTTAGCTCATTTCAACATTCTATTTATGCATGCATTAGAATATATAAATTTTTTTTATAAATATATATAAATACCACATATTTGTACCATAAAACGTCACATTTCTCAAACTATGCTATGCTATGCTGTTAATATTCACTTAATTAGGTGTATACATATCAACTTTATTTATCAGTATATGTACTCGTATGCATAAAATATATGAAATAGTTGTATGAGCGCATAGATATTTATTTTTTTATTTGTTATAAAACTGATGCAATGTGTTTTGATGATTTTTTGTTTGCCTCGAGACAGTAAAAAAGTTATCTATGATTTACCGTTCGCGCCACACAAGTCACACATATTCTTATAGCATACATCACTACTGATGTGTTTTATACTGCATTCAGCTTCCAGCATTCCAGCTGCATAAATTTACTTTACAATAATCTTTTAACCTTTTCTTGTGAGCATTTTTTCTTTTTTTGATGTGTCTTATTTAACTTTTTTCCTTTTCACTCCCATTTTCTATTATTCTTTCTTTTCTTTAATTTATTTTCCACATCTTTTACTCGGTGCTAGCTTACGGTAACTATTGTTGGGCGTCTCCACAACATATAACTGATGATTATCTTTTTAGGTTGGATAATTTATTATGTGTGTGAATATATATATATTTTTCTAAATACGCAGGCATATACATATAATAAATCAGATGATAGATTTCAAAATCCAAAAAAAAAGTAAAATAAAAATAAAATAAATAAAAAAATATAAATAAATAAATAAAATAAAAAATAAAACAAAATGCGTAATTCGCAAAATCAGCTTAAAGTTTAAATTTATTAAATTGCTTCTTTTATTTTTATTTTTATTTTTATTTTTATTTTTACTTTTTCATTTAGCTTTGTGTATGCAAAAAAAAATACATATTTTCATAAAATATTTAAAAGTTATGTGTCGAAAAAAATTTGTATCCCAAATAAGAAGAAATTAATTTAGCACTTAAAAGTGTATAAAGAAGATTTATGACTAATTTTTTCAATATTTACAAAAAAATATATTTCACCAATGGCCATGAAATGAACAAATAATATACATATATTTTTGCAATATTTAATAATAATGTATACAATTAGAAAATGTGTCTGTGTGTAAGCGCACACAACTGCACAAAGGTAAGGGACAAAGTGCTAAAAAATTAAATAACTATTACAAAATAAATGTATTTACACAAACATACTTACAGATATACGAACATAAGCCCATACAAGACAGTAAAATGCTAAGCAAATATAAAGTATGAGAAATCAATCAAATAAATCAGCGAAGAAGGCGTCAGTATGATAAATGTAAATTTCCAAAAATTTAGGCAAACTCTCAAAACAAATTTAATGCGCAGAAAAGGCGGAGAAATAAATAAATTCATAGGGCTGTTATAAATACATATAAAAATATGGCAACAAATTCGTATTGAGCGCAACAAAAAATTACTAAAAAAAATTAAAAACAATTCCAAAGACAGATGATAAACCAAAGTAATAAAAAAATATATGTAAAAATATTATAAAAAATAAAAAAAATTAAAGTAGCCAACATCGCGCGCTTTCACCTTCAAAACACTGCTAAGCGTTATAAGACATACATATGCAAAAAAAATAAAAATAAAAATTAAACATTTTATACACACATTGTCACGAATATTTACCAAAAAAAAAAAAAGAAAAAAAATCAATCAAGAAAATACCTTAAATGCCAATGCATAAGGTGAAATTAATAATAAAATAATAAAAACAGAAAACACATGTAGCAAATTGAAAAATTACTCATAATGGCTGATAAATATGTGCATGCTTCTACATTATACATACTTATATATTTAAATGATTTTAATATGCCTTAATGGCACATAAGCTTATGAGAATTTCTATTTCAATGCTGGTTATTTATGAAAAGAAAGTCAATAAAAAAGTGGATAAATAAATAAAGACGTTAACTAGGTAAATGAATATATTTACGGCATGCAAATGAAGCTGATTGGTTTGAAAACTTCGTAAACAAGTAGGTCACTTTAATGTTGCACAAAGAAAAAATAAAAATAAAAAGTTAAAAAAAAATACATAAAATATTTTAGAATATATTTTTTCCTCAAGAAATTGTATGCCTACAAACACAAGAACCTTGCAAATATTTAATGCAAAAAGCATGTTAAGTTTTTTTTTCAATTTTTTTTCAAGTATTGACCATTTGTGACATCTTAGTTGAGAGTAAACAAAAAAATGTTAGCCTTCTGTGCAAAAATGGCTGCAAATTAACAAGTCAATTTAATAGTCAACATCAATGGCATGTAATTAGTCGCAAATAAGGTAATCAATTTTATTATAAACGTGGCCTTCAAATTTTAGAAAACTCTTGTTTGAAACAAAATAAAGTATATATTTTGACACTTTTTAATATTTCTGTAGAATTTTTTTGGAATTACTTTGAAAAATTGCTGATGTTTTGTAAAACTTTTAGAAAAAATGTTTAAAACGTTTTTAAAAAAATTAAGACAGTTTTCTCCATAAATTTTAATTGGAATAAAATTAAAGAAATAATTTTTCAGAATTCAAATTTGTTTGAAATAATTTTTTTATTGGGAATATTTTAGTAAATCTCGAAAAATAGTAATGCAAAATTTAGCCAATTTTTTATAAACTCTTAGGGTGACCATATTCATCTATGATTTATTGATTTTTATATAAAAAAGGTTTTTAAAAATAAAATTTTTTGTTTTTTAGTACGCAGAGTAATTAATTAACGTTGACAAGGTTGGTTTGAAATTAGTTTGCGTTAATTAAAAAAATTCTTTTTTGTTGCTTTTTACACCTTTCTAAACATTTTTTCAATATTTACTTTTTTATTCGTTAAATTTTTTCTCTATTATTAATTAAGAGTGAAGATGTTGAGAAAAAGCTATTTTTATAAATTATACAGATAAGTATTGAAACATTTATTATAAATGTTAAAAAATATTTTTTTTTATTCAATATATATATAAATTTAAAATTATATTTAACCAAATTTGCAAAAAATGTTAGCTTAAACTTGTGTTGGGAGTTTTGATTGATTCATGTACAGAAAAAAAAAAATTAAAAATATCAATATTCGATTTTAAAAAGCTGTATAAAAAATGCTTTTATATTATTTTTATTTTATGATTTTATTTGTGGCGTCGTTAAATATTTTTTATAATTAATGTAAATTTTTAGTATAATACACTTTATGAAATTTTATGAAATTATTTTATAACTTATTTCAACTTTTTTTTATGAATTTTTAGAATAAATTTTTAGGCATATTTCTATTTTAGACTTTTTTAATATTTAATATTTATTTTTATTATTTTATGAATTGAGTTTTAAAAGATTTTAATTAATTGTTACTCATTTTTTCTTTGTCTAAATTTCAATCATTTTTGATTCAGACATTTTTTATATTCTTCCATTTTATTTTATGGCAGTTGGTTTATTTACTCTTTTTTTTTTGAAATTTATGCCAATGATGGAAAACGCGATGTTTAATTTATAATTGCTTTGTTACAATTAATTCAAGCCACTCAGCATAGTTTTTACATTAACCACACTCACAGTTCATAGAAATGAAGAAATGTGGTATACAATGAAATAAAATTTAAAATTAAGCAAACAAATTAATAAAAAAAAAAACATAAAATAAAATAAAAAATGAAATAAATTAATATAAAATAAATTAAAATATACCAAAATAATATAAAATAAAATTAATAAATTATGAAATAACATAAAATAAAATAAAATAATATAAAATAAAGTAAAATAAAATAAAATAATTTAAAATAAAATAAAAATAGCTTAAGTAATATTAAAGTATATAAAATAAAATAAAATAGAATAAAAAAAATAAAATAAAATAAAATTATATAAGATAATAAAATTATTTAAAATAAAGTAAAATAGAGTAAAATATTAATTAAATTAAATATATTAAACTAAAATAAAATAAAGTAAAGTAAAATAAAAAATACGATAAATAAAGTAAATTAAATTAAAATAAATTAAAATTCAATTAAATTAAAATTAAATGAAATTAAAATTAAATTGAATAAAAAAAAGATCCAAAGAAATAAAATATATTAAATTAAATATGAAATGAAATAAAATAAAAAAGTAAAATAAAATTAAAAAATGGGATAAAATAAAATTAAATTAAATAAAGAAATAAGATAAAAAAGGAGAAAAAGGAAAATAAAATAAAATAAAATAAATAAAACAGAAAAGCAATTAAAAAAAAATAAATTTAATTAAAATGAAGTAAATACAATAAAAAATTAAAATTAAATAAAGAAATAAAACAATATAAAGTAAGTAATTAAATAAAATAACACATAATAAAATTATCAAAATATTGCAAAAAAAAGGAATAAAATCAAACGAAATAAAGTAAATTTAATTAAAATCAATAATAACATAAAATACAAATTTAAATAAAATAAAAAGTGACATAAAGTACAATAAAATAAAATAAAATTAAAAAAATGTTAAAGAAATCAAAATAAATTAAATTACATTAATTCATGTTAAGGAAATAAAATTAAATAGAAAGGAATTAAACTACAGTAAAAATGTAGTAAAGAAAAAATAAATAACAATATATTTTTTTATGGTTTTATTTGAAACAACTTTTATACAGCAATAACTTCACGAATTTCATAATGCCTGCCAAGCTATATGGTTACTTCATATTTTTTTCAGCTCATTTTCCTTATAATATGCACAGATAAGCATAAAACGCTAGATGCTTGCGTAAGCTGTTAGCTCATTTCAACATTCTATTTATGCATGCATTAGAATATATAATTTTTTTTTTATAAATACATATAAATACCACATATTTGTACCATAAAACGTCACATTTCTCAAACTATGCTATGCTATGCTGTTAATATTCACTTGAATAGGTGTATACATATCAACTTTATTTATCAGTATATGTACTCGTATGCATAAAATATATGAAATAGTTGTATGAGCGCATACATATTTATTTCTTTATTTGTTATAAACTGATGCAATGAGTTTTGATGATTTTTTGTTTGCCTCGAGATAGAAAAAAATTATCTATGATTTACCGTTCGCGCCAAGATGCTCTAACAATTATTTTTCAGCTACAGAGAGAGAGAGAGAGAGAAATGTTCTTTGTTCACATATAGTCACACATATTTTTATAGCATACATCACTACTGTTGTGCTTTGTACTGCATTCAGCTTCCAGCATTCCGGCTGCATATGTATATTTACTTTACAATAATCTTTTAACCTTTTCCTGTGAGCATTTTTTCTTTTTTTGGTGTATCTCATTTTTCCCTTTTTCTTTTCACTAGCATTTTCTATTATTCTTTCTTTTCTTTAATTTATTTTCCACATCTTTTACTCGGTGCTAGTTTACGGTAACTATGGTTGGGCGTCTCCACAACATATAACTGATGATTATCTTTTTAGGTTGGATAATTTATTATGTGTGTGAATATTTTTTTTTTCCAAGTATGCAGGCATACATGTATACATATCGATTTTAAAATACAAAAAAAAAATGGAATAAAAAATTAAAATAAATAAAAAATAAAAATAATTAAATAAAATAAAAAATAAAAACAAAATACGTATTGTAATTCACAAACTCAGCTTAAACTTTACATTTATTAAATTGCTTATTTTATTTTTATGTTTTTTTTCTTTTAGCTTTGTGTATGCAAAAAAGAAATACATATTTTCATAAAATATTTAAAGTTATGTGTTGAAAAAAGTTTGTATCCCAAATAAAAAGAAATTAAATTAGCACTCAGAAGTGTATGAAGAAGATTTATGACTAATTTTTTCAATATTAGCAAAACATATATTTCACCAATGGCCATGAAATTAACAAATAATATACATATATTTTTTGCAATATTAAACAATAATGTATACAATTAGAAAATGTGTCTGAATGTAAGCGCACACAACTGTACATAGGTAGGGGACAAGGTGCTAAAAATTAAATAACTATTACAAAATAAATGTATTTACACAAACATACTTACAGATATACGAACATAAGCGCATACAAGGCAGTAAAATGCGAAGCAAATATATAGTATGAGAAATCAATAAAATAAATCAGCGAAGAAGGCGTCAGCATGATAAATGTAAATTTCCAAAAAATTAGGCAAACTCTCAAAACAAATTTAATGCGCAGAAAAGGCGGAGAAATAAATAATTTCATAAGGCTGTATTAAACGCAACAAAAAATTACTACAAAAAATTCAAAGCAATTCCAAAGACAGATGATAAACCAAAGTAATAAAAAAATATATGTAAAAGATTTAAAAAAATAAAAAAAAAATCAAAGTAGCCAACATCGCGCGCTTTCACCTTCAAAACACTGCTAAGCGTTATAAGACATACATATGCAAAAAAAAAATAAAAATAAAAATAAAAATTAAACATTTTATACACACATTGTCACGAATATTTACCAAAAAAAAAGAAAAAAAATCAATCAAGAAAATACCTTAAATGCCAATGCATAAGGTGAAATTAATAATAAAAAAAGGAAACACATGTAGCAAATTGAAAAATTACTCATAATGGCTGATAAATATGTGCATGCTTCTACATTATACATACTTTATTATATTTAAATGATTTTAATATGCCTTAATGGCACATAAGCTTATGAGAATTTCTATTCCAATGATGGTTATTTGTGAAAAGAAAGTCAATAAAAAAAAGTGGATAAATAAATAAAAACGTTAACTAGGTAAATAAATATATTTACGGCATGCAAATGAAGCTGATTGGCTTGAAAACTTCGTAAACAAGTAGGTCACTTTAATGTTGCACAAAGAAAAAATAAAAATAAAAAGTTAAAAAAAATATATAAAATATTTTAGAATATATTTTTTCCTCAAGAAATTGTATGCCTACAAACACAATAACCTTGCAAATATTTAATGCAAAAAGCATGTTAAGTTTTTTTTTTTTCAATTTTTTTTCAAGTGTTGACTATTTGTGACATCTTAGTTGAGAGTAAACAAAAAAATGTTAGCCTTCTGTGCAAAAATGGCTGCAAATTAACAAGTCAATTTAATAGTCAACATCAATGGCATGTAATTAGTCGCAAATAAGGTAATCAATTTTATTATAAACGTGGCCTTCAAATTTTAGAAAACTCTTGTTTGAAACAAAATAAAGTATATATTTTGACACTTTTTAATATTTCTGTAGAATTTTTTTGGAATTACTTTGAAAAATTGCTGATGTTTTGTAAAACTTTTAGAAAAAATGTTTAAAACGTTTTTAAAAAAATTAAGACAGTTTTCTCCATAAATTTTAATTGGAATAAAATTAAAGAAATAATTTTTCAGAATTCAAATTTGTTTGAAATAATTTTTTTATTGGGAATATTTTAGTAAATCTCGAAAAATAGTAATGCAAAATTTAGCCAATTTTTTATAAACTCTTAGGGTGACCATATTCATCTATGATTTATTGATTTTTATATAAAAAAGGTTTTTAAAAATAAAATTTTTTGTTTTTTAGTACGCAGAGTAATTAATTAACGTTGACAAGGTTGGTTTGAAATTAGTTTGCGTTAATTAAAAAAATTCTTTTTTGTTGCTTTTTACACCTTTCTAAACATTTTTTCAATATTTACTTTTTTATTCGTTAAATTTTTTCTCTATTATTAATTAAGAGTGAAGATGTTGAGAAAAAGCTATTTTTATAAATTATACAGATAAGTATTGAAACATTTATTATAAATGTTAAAAAATATTTTTTTTTATTCAATATATATATAAATTTAAAATTATATTTAACCAAATTTGCAAAAAATGTTAGCTTAAACTTGTGTTGGGAGTTTTGATTGATTCATGTACAGAAAAAAAAAAATTAAAAATATCAATATTCGATTTTAAAAAGCTGTATAAAAAATGCTTTTATATTATTTTTATTTTATGATTTTATTTGTGGCGTCGTTAAATATTTTTTATAATTAATGTAAATTTTTAGTATAATACACTTTATGAAATTTTATGAAATTATTTTATAACTTATTTCAACTTTTTTTTATGAATTTTTAGAATAAATTTTTAGGCATATTTCTATTTTAGACTTTTTTAATATTTAATATTTATTTTTATTATTTTATGAATTGAGTTTTAAAAGATTTTAATTAATTGTTACTCATTTTTTCTTTGTCTAAATTTCAATCATTTTTGATTCAGACATTTTTTATATTCTTCCATTTTATTTTATGGCAGTTGGTTTATTTACTCTTTTTTTTTTGAAATTTATGCCAATGATGGAAAACGCGATGTTTAATTTATAATTGCTTTGTTACAATTAATTCAAGCCACTCAGCATAGTTTTTACATTAACCACACTCACAGTTCATAGAAATGAAGAAATGTGGTATACAATGAAATAAAATTTAAAATTAAGCAAACAAATTAATAAAAAAAAAAACATAAAATAAAATAAAAAATGAAATAAATTAATATAAAATAAATTAAAATATACCAAAATAATATAAAATAAAATTAATAAATTATGAAATAACATAAAATAAAATAAAATAATATAAAATAAAGTAAAATAAAATAAAATAATTTAAAATAAAATAAAAATAGCTTAAGTAATATTAAAGTATATAAAATAAAATAAAATAGAATAAAAAAAATAAAATAAAATAAAATTATATAAGATAATAAAATTATTTAAAATAAAGTAAAATAGAGTAAAATATTAATTAAATTAAATATATTAAACTAAAATAAAATAAAGTAAAGTAAAATAAAAAATACGATAAATAAAGTAAATTAAATTAAAATAAATTAAAATTCAATTAAATTAAAATTAAATGAAATTAAAATTAAATTGAATAAAAAAAAGATCCAAAGAAATAAAATATATTAAATTAAATATGAAATGAAATAAAATAAAAAAGTAAAATAAAATTAAAAAATGGGATAAAATAAAATTAAATTAAATAAAGAAATAAGATAAAAAAGGAGAAAAAGGAAAATAAAATAAAATAAAATAAATAAAACAGAAAAGCAATTAAAAAAAAATAAATTTAATTAAAATGAAGTAAATACAATAAAAAATTAAAATTAAATAAAGAAATAAAACAATATAAAGTAAGTAATTAAATAAAATAACACATAATAAAATTATCAAAATATTGCAAAAAAAAGGAATAAAATCAAACGAAATAAAGTAAATTTAATTAAAATCAATAATAACATAAAATACAAATTTAAATAAAATAAAAAGTGACATAAAGTACAATAAAATAAAATAAAATTAAAAAAATGTTAAAGAAATCAAAATAAATTAAATTACATTAATTCATGTTAAGGAAATAAAATTAAATAGAAAGGAATTAAACTACAGTAAAAATGTAGTAAAGAAAAAATAAATAACAATATATTTTTTTATGGTTTTATTTGAAACAACTTTTATACAGCAATAACTTCACGAATTTCATAATGCCTGCCAAGCTATATGGTTACTTCATATTTTTTTCAGCTCATTTTCCTTATAATATGCACAGATAAGCATAAAACGCTAGATGCTTGCGTAAGCTGTTAGCTCATTTCAACATTCTATTTATGCATGCATTAGAATATATAATTTTTTTTTTATAAATACATATAAATACCACATATTTGTACCATAAAACGTCACATTTCTCAAACTATGCTATGCTATGCTGTTAATATTCACTTGAATAGGTGTATACATATCAACTTTATTTATCAGTATATGTACTCGTATGCATAAAATATATGAAATAGTTGTATGAGCGCATACATATTTATTTCTTTATTTGTTATAAACTGATGCAATGAGTTTTGATGATTTTTTGTTTGCCTCGAGATAGAAAAAAATTATCTATGATTTACCGTTCGCGCCAAGATGCTCTAACAATTATTTTTCAGCTACAGAGAGAGAGAGAGAGAGAAATGTTCTTTGTTCACATATAGTCACACATATTTTTATAGCATACATCACTACTGTTGTGCTTTGTACTGCATTCAGCTTCCAGCATTCCGGCTGCATATGTATATTTACTTTACAATAATCTTTTAACCTTTTCCTGTGAGCATTTTTTCTTTTTTTGGTGTATCTCATTTTTCCCTTTTTCTTTTCACTAGCATTTTCTATTATTCTTTCTTTTCTTTAATTTATTTTCCACATCTTTTACTCGGTGCTAGTTTACGGTAACTATGGTTGGGCGTCTCCACAACATATAACTGATGATTATCTTTTTAGGTTGGATAATTTATTATGTGTGTGAATATTTTTTTTTTCCAAGTATGCAGGCATACATGTATACATATCGATTTTAAAATACAAAAAAAAAATGGAATAAAAAATTAAAATAAATAAAAAATAAAAATAATTAAATAAAATAAAAAATAAAAACAAAATACGTATTGTAATTCACAAACTCAGCTTAAACTTTACATTTATTAAATTGCTTATTTTATTTTTATGTTTTTTTTCTTTTAGCTTTGTGTATGCAAAAAAGAAATACATATTTTCATAAAATATTTAAAGTTATGTGTTGAAAAAAGTTTGTATCCCAAATAAAAAGAAATTAAATTAGCACTCAGAAGTGTATGAAGAAGATTTATGACTAATTTTTTCAATATTAGCAAAACATATATTTCACCAATGGCCATGAAATTAACAAATAATATACATATATTTTTTGCAATATTAAACAATAATGTATACAATTAGAAAATGTGTCTGAATGTAAGCGCACACAACTGTACATAGGTAGGGGACAAGGTGCTAAAAATTAAATAACTATTACAAAATAAATGTATTTACACAAACATACTTACAGATATACGAACATAAGCGCATACAAGGCAGTAAAATGCGAAGCAAATATATAGTATGAGAAATCAATAAAATAAATCAGCGAAGAAGGCGTCAGCATGATAAATGTAAATTTCCAAAAAATTAGGCAAACTCTCAAAACAAATTTAATGCGCAGAAAAGGCGGAGAAATAAATAATTTCATAAGGCTGTATTAAACGCAACAAAAAATTACTACAAAAAATTCAAAGCAATTCCAAAGACAGATGATAAACCAAAGTAATAAAAAAATATATGTAAAAGATTTAAAAAAATAAAAAAAAAATCAAAGTAGCCAACATCGCGCGCTTTCACCTTCAAAACACTGCTAAGCGTTATAAGACATACATATGCAAAAAAAAAATAAAAATAAAAATAAAAATTAAACATTTTATACACACATTGTCACGAATATTTACCAAAAAAAAAGAAAAAAAATCAATCAAGAAAATACCTTAAATGCCAATGCATAAGGTGAAATTAATAATAAAAAAAGGAAACACATGTAGCAAATTGAAAAATTACTCATAATGGCTGATAAATATGTGCATGCTTCTACATTATACATACTTTATTATATTTAAATGATTTTAATATGCCTTAATGGCACATAAGCTTATGAGAATTTCTATTCCAATGATGGTTATTTGTGAAAAGAAAGTCAATAAAAAAAAGTGGATAAATAAATAAAAACGTTAACTAGGTAAATAAATATATTTACGGCATGCAAATGAAGCTGATTGGCTTGAAAACTTCGTAAACAAGTAGGTCACTTTAATGTTGCACAAAGAAAAAATAAAAATAAAAAGTTAAAAAAAATATATAAAATATTTTAGAATATATTTTTTCCTCAAGAAATTGTATGCCTACAAACACAATAACCTTGCAAATATTTAATGCAAAAAGCATGTTAAGTTTTTTTTTTTTCAATTTTTTTTCAAGTGTTGACTATTTGTGACATCTTAGTTGAGAGTAAACAAAAAAATGTTAGCCTTCTGTGCAAAAATGGCTGCAAATTAACAAGTCAATTTAATAGTTAACATCAATGGCGTGTAATTAGTCGCAAATAAGGTAATAAATTTTATTATAAAATATTTACGAGCGTGGCCTTGAAATTTTTGAAAACTCTTGTTTGAAACAAAATCATTAAGTAGGAGAGTTCTGACGTCATAAAGTACACATTTTTAATATTTCTGCAAAAATGTCTCAAATTATTTAGAAAAAGTTGCTAAAGTTTTGTAAAACTTTTGGAAAAATTGTTAAAAGAGGTGAAAAAAAACATTTATTTAATTGAAATAAAATTAAAGAAATTGTTTTTTAGACTTTAAATTTGCTTGAAATAATTTTTTTATTGGAAATATTTTAGTAAATCTCAAAAAATAAAAAATGAAATTTAGCAAATTTTTTATAAGCTATTAGGGTGACCCTATTCTTCAAAGAGTTGATTGATTTTTATATAAAAAAGCTAATAAAAATATATTTTTTTTTTGTTTTTTAGTACACAGAGTAATTAATTAATTAATTTCTATGTAAAAAAGCTATTAAAAATAAATTTTTTTGTTTTTTAGGACGCAGAGTAATTAATTAACGTTAACAAGGTTGGTTTGAAATAAGCTTCTGTTAATTAAACAAATATTTTATTGTTGCTTTTTACACCTTTTCAAAAAATTTTTCAATATTTAATTCTTCTGCTCGTTACATTTTTTTCTATTATTAATTAATAGTGAAGATGTTGAGAAAAAGCTATTTTAAATTATAAAAATAAGTATTGAAACATTTTTTTTAAATGTTAAAAAATATATTTTTTTTTTCAAAATATGTACAAATTTAAAAATATATTTAACCAAGTTTGCAAAAAAAGTTAACTTTAAATTTGTTTTGCGAGTTTTGGTTGATTTATGTACAGAAAAAAAAATTAAAAATATCAATATTCGATTTTAAAAAGCTGTAATTGCTGTATTTATTAAAAAAAATCAATATCTTGTAGCGTTAAGTAGTTTTTATAATTAATGTAAAATTTAGTATGAAAAAACTTATGAAATGTTATCGATTAATTTTTAATTATTTTGTCGCTTATTTAAACTTTTTTTCATTAATTTAAGCCATTTTTTCACAAATTTTAAAATTTTTATTTTTATTATTTTATGAATTGAGTTTTAAAAGATTTTAATTAATTTTTACTCATTTTTTCTTTGTCTAAATTTCAAACATTTTTTGATTCAAGAATTTTTAGTATTTTTCCATTTTATTTTATGGCATTTGGTATATTTAATTTTTTTTTATTTTTGAAATTTATACCAATGATGGAAAACACGACGTTTAATTTATAATTTGTTATAATTAATTCAAGCCACTCAGCATAGTTTTTACATTAACCCCACTCACAGTCCATAGAACCACGTAGCTGTAAGTAATTACAAAATCATAAAAAAAATTTAATTACCTCCAAAAATCATTGTCAACAGCTTTAGCTAATTTGTTTTGCACAAAAAAAAAAAACAAATTATTAAAAAAATGCACATAAATAAACATTTTGTAACAATGAAATTCATGTAATACAAAAGACTTAAGCAACGAACTTGGCACACGAACGGCAAGCAGCAGCACTTATAAGCTCTTTGTAGGCACAAAAGACTCAAGAAAATCTCACATAAGTGCAAAATCATAGCAATATTGCACAGTTTTGACCTCAAACACGTGTTCGGTTAAAATGCCTCAAAAATGGCATAACAAAAAATATGTGTAGCACAAGTTCGTTTGCTTCTTTCTTGAATCTTTTGCGCAGCTCTTATTAGCCAACATCTTTGCGTTTTAGCTGTCATACAACTAGACAGTTTGGACAGTTTTTTTAATGTAACCATTTTTTGCAATGATTTTGACCACTTTTTTTGTAGCAAAATATGTAAGGTATGCAACAATTAAATTGCGCAAACATATACATACATACATTTTTCATTACAATGCTTGTGTTTTGTAATTATTAAGCAGTAATTTAATATTTATAGTCTTTTTTATTTGCAAAGAAAATTGTGGTAATAAAATTTAGTTTTAAGTATGTGATAAAGATGCATTTATGACAGGTTTAGATAAATAAATATACATATATAAAAATTTAGCTATTATATTATTTTTATAATTTTGTATGGCTTGTTTTCGCTTCGTAATCATTTTAAGCTACCGTAAACGTGACAAATGTTTATTTAAAAAATAAAAAAATGGTTGGAAAATATTTTTATGACTTTAGTTTTAATTGCAAGAGTTACAAATGCTTCAAGATTGATGGTTGATTAAATCGAAATTATACATATACACAAGTTTTACTTTCTCTGAGAAATTTTTTATAAGTTTTTTTTTTTATAAATATATAGAAATATTTATTAAATACTTTAGTAACGCAATTTTTTTTTATCAAAAATTATAAAAATTTCACAAGCAACTGTTTTGATCATAAACTCACTTTTTAGAGTTCTTTCTTACCAATTTGCATTCGACTGAACTATTCAATTTCGAGGTTATAGAACTTTGCTACATAATTAGTCATTTTCAAAAAACTCAGAACTTCCTCAACAGATATATTGTATTTCCATATGAAATTTTATTTGCCTAATATATGAAAAAACTTTATTATGTACATATGTAAGCTCCGAACGCCACCAACAGCTGTCGCACTCACTGATTGTTTTTTTTTCTAAACAACCAGTTGATGAAGCCTATAGTTGTTATTTTTATAATCTTTTTCATTATTAATATGATTATAAGTGAAGCCACTTTACTACTTTACTACTTTATCACTTTATAGTTGTTGTAGTTGTATTCCCTATTGCACTTTTTATGATTACAAGCACATGTGATTTTTTCATTCCTTTTTTGACTTCTGGCACTTCTGGTTAAAGGATGAGAGTAATAAAAAAGCGTCTAGAACACACGCTTGTAGAAGTACATATATAGAGAGTGTTAGTGAGGAAGTGCTTGTAGCGGGTTTAAACAATTTCCGGCGCCACGGTATATTACTTTAAAAGGGCATTAAATTGATAGTCTGTTTGAGATATCTAAGGAAGTGTGTGCAATTGAGTTGTTAAAGAAAATTCAATAAAATTAGAAGAAGGGGGAAAAAATTAAAATGATGTGTTTTAAAAATAATTGTAAATAAAATAAACATACAAATCTGAACAGAAAAGGTTTTCCCTTTGCATCGCCGCTAAATATATGCTAATAATTTTCAATAAAAAACTGTTTTCTTGGAAAGTTTAAACAGTCATTTACTTGCTTTAAACACCATTTGGCAGCCAAGAAATTGCTGTTAACACCACGCCAATGCAAGCTTGATGTAGTCATTTGCTGTCGGTCCAGTTATTAATTAATTATTAATTTTTATTAAGAAAAAATCTGCAGCTGAGCACTAACTTCGCTAATTCATTTATAATTTTTTCATGCTCATACATATGCATTTGAATTTCCAATGAATTAATGTTGTTGGCGATATTCGAAGGTCAGTTAAAAAATACTGATTTAACAAACAAGTTTTGTTGCTAGCGAGTGTGTATGTAAAATATACTTGCATAAAAAAACTTGTCTGCATTATGTTTATAATTTTGTTAAACACTTTATGATGGGGCTTGCAAGTGTTTTTAATAAACTAAATATAAAATTTAGTACAAATTATATTATTCTATTATATTACATTATTTTTTAATAATTTAATAAAAAATTTTCTACATAGTTTTTTTATTTTTATTTTTTTTTTAACTAAACTGTTTGCCTAATATTAATTTATTAAATTTAATCTTTTTTGTCTTATTTTTTATACTGTTTTTTACTGTTGTTTTGTTTTATCTTATATTATTATTTTTAATAGAATTTCATTTTATTTTGTTTAATTTTATTTCGTTTATATATTTGTATTTAACTTTAATTTATCTCATTTCAGTGTATTTAATTTAATTTAGTTGTATTATATTTCATTTTATTCAATTTAATTTATTTAGTTTTAGTTTATTTATTATAATTTAATTTATTCTCTTTTTTAAATTATTTTGTTTAGTTTTATTCTATTTTATTTCATTATATATTAATTTATATTACTTTATTTTACTTTGTTTAATTACATTTATATATATATATATTTTTTTTAATTTACTTCATTTTATTTTATTTAATTTAAGTTTATTTTATTTTATCTTATTTTATTTCATTTTATTTAATTTAATTTAATTTTATTTATTTTATTTTTTATTTAAATTAGTTTAATTTTATTTTATTTTATCTTATTTTATTTCATTTTATTTTATTTTAGTTAACTCTGTTTCATTCAAAGTTGTTTAGATTTTTTATTTAATTTTACTGAAACACTGCCGTTGAAAAATTAACAAAATCGCTTTATTGTCCCCTTTCAGAAATTTAGTCACGTCTGCCACAATTTTAGTACAAATTTGGTATAATGAGCAAGAGCTCAGTGTGTAAGAGTGCTTGTAATATGAGTTTGTGATATCGACAAAGTAAAGTATATGTATATAAAGAAATCTCATCATACAATATTCTAAAAAATACTCTTTTCCTTTTTCTCACTATGATACACAACGAACGAACACCTGCTGCTGCTGTCGCAACTACAACAACTACCAACACCTAACAATTGTTCAATACTTGTTCAATATCCAAAGGAGAGAAAATAGATAAAAATCTTAAATTTACCTTTGTTTAACGCAACTTTTGTGCCATCACACGTTTTACCTGTTTCCCAATTGTGTTTGTGCTATTCTTTTTGTTTTCTTCGCCGTTGGTTACCCTCATCTTTGATTTTTTTTTTTCATTTTGAACATGCATTGAAATTCTCTGTGTGTAACAATTTGAAATGTCACCTCATCTAGCAACATCATAAATTTAAACAAACACAATCGAATTGTGAATTGAGTTTTTGGGGTATTGTTTCGATCGATTTCTACTTTAATTTTATGGCTCGTATAGAACATTTTAGAAAACAATGATTGTCTGGTGGAAGTTAATAAAATTTAGTTTTGATATCAAATTTATAGCAAGTTAACGAGTGTGATTTCGTTGGTTATGTAATCTCTGTTTGATCAGTGAATGAGTTTGTTTGAATAAGAATCAATCAATCTTCATGCGAGTGTAAAACGGCGTGTTTTACTAAGCCTAAATTAGCTGATTTCTCAGAGAAACTACTGAAACTTTGCGTGTGTGTACATAGAAACTATGGAGGAATAAATATTACAATTTTTTTACTTAAAAAATTAATTTTTGTAAACATTGTATTAGAGAAAAATATCGTAATTTTGTCAAATATAAGTTTTATTTTGTAATTAATAAATTTTTTAATAATCTATTAATTTATGAAATTTATTTATAGTAGTACCTGGTGGACGACAAATTAAAAATTAATATCAATACAAAATGAAAAAAAGTAATATTTTTAACTAATTTATTATGCAAAGTTTATTTTAAAATTTTTAAATTAAAAAATTATGTAAACAAATATGCAAACTTAAGAACTATGTACACACAAAAATGAATAAATATTTAAGTATTTTGAAATTTTGATGTAAATAATAAAACAAGAATATAACAAAACATACATTAATATTTTTTATTACTATTTCTCCTTATTTCATATATAAAACTTTGTTAGAATTAATTTATTACCAATTTTTTACTAATTTATCTTATGTTTATATTGCGATTTTTTAAAAAAGTAGTTAAATTAAATGGTCGTTAAAAATATTTTATTATTTATGAAATTGTTATTTATGTTTCGGTTTAAAAAAAAACTTTACTTGTTTTTTTTTAGCTAATTGCAAGAAATGCTGGGTTATTTTGGTTATTTTAAGTATTTAAAATTAATAAAAATCAGTGCTATTTAAAAATATAAATTTTATAGGAATTAGAAAAAATTGAATATAATATTTTACTAATTATTTAATTTATTTTTTAATAAATAGGAATTAATTTTTAATGGGTAGAAAATGAAGAAAAAAATTATTAAAATAACATAATTTTTTAACAAATTAACAAATAATAATTTTTTTTAGTAAACTATTAATTTTTAAAGTTAGTTATTAAGAATAATTAACTTTTCATTGACAGAAAATGAAAATTGTGTTAACTGTAATTTTTTAAATTAATGTTTCTTTTTAACATTTTATGTCCAACAATTTTATTTTATTTTTTTAATATAATGATAAAAATTTTTTTGCTATCAATCACCCTCTGGGAGCCACCATCAGCAATCAATTGGTATCGCAAAATAAATCAAATCCAGCCATAAAGGGTTAAAACGGGTAGCGAATGCAGAACTGTCTACGCTGCTTATCTTAATGTATAAATAAATAGTTGTTTGTATGTACACAAGTACTTATGGCAGTGCATAATTTTATGCGCATTATTCCACGCGTATATTTAGATGAATACACCGGTGTACAAAATCAATAAATATTTGCATTTGCATAATAGAAACGTCCATGCAGCGATGAAGCGATAAACAAATAACTACACACCTACATATATATGTACGTGTATATACCTACAAGAGCTTCAAGGGTCACTTGTTTAAGACAAATAATAATAAGCTGACTTTAGGGTATTATTGACAGGCGACTTGCACAGTCGACAGTAGCAGCATAATAATTTACAACAACACATAAACATACTTATTATATGCTATGTAGGTATGTATGTTTAGTTATGAGTATGCGTACATTGACAGCATAATAAATTTTTGATTTTTCTTTTTGCTGCAGCAAGAAGAAATTCAACTACAAGTCAAACAGTGTCGATAGCAACAGCAGCAACAAACAAGCATAAAAATCTAAATCCTTTTTGTGCTGGTTAATCAATAGCATGGCTGCGCGTGGTGCATATAAATGTTTACATATCTGCCATTATCTACAACACAAGAAGAAAAAAAAAACAGAATTAAGTAAAAATAAATTTGTATAAACGCCATCGAGTTTGTCTCTTAAGTCTTTTGTTGCCGATTCGCGCATACCCAATGGAATACTAATGATTTGGTGAGGCGAAAAGCGCGAGATGTGTCTTTATTTGATTGAATAGTTAGTAATTTTCAGTCAGATTTTTTTTACAACATATTCTTTTTGTTGTTGTTGTTGTTCTTATAGTGTTTATTGCTTTAGCTACATTAATGGTGTTTTTATGCAAATGCCGGTAATTGACAGCGCTGACTGAGTAAAGCAAATAAATAAATGCTTAACCCGAAAGTCAGCGTTGGATTTATTTTTATTTTTTTTTGTATTTATTTATTTACTTTTCTTCAACATTGTACTTGGAGTTTTCTGTATTTTTAGACTGTAAATCGCTACCTTTTGCCTTAAAGTTATACTTTTGCGAAACGCTTTTAGGTGTGTTCAACCTCAAACGTGTTGGTATCGACAAGAGTGGCTTATGTGTGGCAGAGTAAGGAGTATATGACTAAAAAAAATTCCCTTTTGAGTTGTTCTACGTTGATTTTTTAATGAATGTGTAAATTTTTAGTTGGTATGCATCAAGTTGAAGGCGAAATTTCTTAAGAAATATCTGTTAACGATTGAAAATTGAAATGCAAAGCTTATGTTAGCGGCAAAGTGATTTAAGCTTGGGTTCTAAGAAATGGTGGCTTGAAGAAAATTGAAAAGGTATTAAAAATATTAAAAAATAAGACAATGAAAATTAAAAAAATGTTTGAAAATATATAAGAGATACAAAAAAAAAACGTTTTTTTTTTATTGAAACCTTCTTTAAAAGAAAAGTTTAAAAAATTCGTATAATGAAATATAGTTGTTTGAGTAAAAATAAAAAAATAAAAATTTTTTGGAGAAAACCTTTTGCCGAAAAAATTAATACCGAAATTAGAAAAATTTAAAAATTTTTAATTAAATGTTAGTAATAACATTATATTTCAAATATGAAAATATCGTTCGATTGAATTATTTAAAGAATGTTTTTTGCAAACTTTTAACATTATTATTCAAATAATAAAATAATATATCTTTTTGTAAATTTTTAAATAATTTATTTCCAATAAAATACTATTTTATTGTAATACTCTTTAGATATAAGAATCCCTAGTTCAGTTTATTAATATTTAAAAAAAAAAATATTATTAATTGTTTTAACTCATATTTTTTATTTATATATTTATTTTTAAGTCAATATAATTTTTTCTTCCAACTAAAAAAATCAATTTATACCTTTTCGTTGTTATTTTATAATAAATTAAAAATGACAAAAGCTGTGTGAAATTTATAATATTTTAATTTAATCGTGTCAAACTGTCTCTTTTAAATTAAAAATTTTAAATTTTTTTACAATCATTTTTATATCCGATTCAATTTCTTTCTGGGTTATTTGTTCATTTAATCGTCTTAATCCACTTCCGCAATCAGCTTTCACGCCTTTAAATTGTAGCTTTATTGAGGATCATAAAGTAGCGAGTAATTTCATATTGTCAAGAATAATTAAAATTGTTTTATTATACTACGTGTGAATATTTATATTGCTTTAGAAAACGTTGAACCATATTTAAAGCAAAAAAATAAAAAATAAATAAAATAAAAAAAACAGAAAAAAATTTATGATTTTGGACCAATTTGCCCACCTGCTGTCAAAGTAACTTATAAGCAGTTGAATATATATTTGTTTATAAGTAAATTCATACATGTATTATACATAAGTATTTTGTATCAGTTTAAGTTTTTAGTTTTCAACCAAAATATTTAAATGAAAAATCAACCAAGAAAACGTTATCTTTAGATAAGTTTTGAGACAAAACGTCATTTAGCCGGAGTGAACTGAAAACAACAGGTTTTTCAACGAATCCACATATATTCATGACTTAATTAACCTTCTTAAGCGAGTTTTATGGACTAATAATTTGTTATAAAATATAATCTTGTTTGAATAGAAACAATAATAGTTAATCTATGTTTTGAAAAATATGAGTTTAGCATGTTTTATCTTATTATAATTTATATATTTGGTTCATTTTTAAGAAGTATTTATTCAATTTAATTTAAATAAATTTTTTTAATTAATTTTATTCGATATTGTTTAATTTTATCATATTATATTATATTTTTATTGTATGTTGTTTAATTATGTTTTATATAAGTGAAATTAATTTAATTATTATTTATTTTATTTAGTTTTTCTTTAATTAAGTTTATTTAACTTTTTTCTTTTCATTCTTAATTATAATTTTATTTAATATATTTGTTTTTTCCTGTTATTCTTCTCTAATTCTTTTACCGCGCTCCAGCATCAGCACTTCTTTTGGCAGCTACAATTCCTTAGAAGTTTTGTTTACTTACAAATTTTACGCCAAAAACATCGTATTTGGGATATTTTTTATTTGTTTTATAGGTATATTTATAAATAATACCAATTGGTATCCAGCAATAAATAACTTTTTGTATTTGTATATTTTTTTGCACTATAAACCACATTTATTTTTATTTTCCATAGTACATAGAAAATCATTTGAGACATTACATTACAATGAAATATTTTTTTTTTTCTTAACTGTAAAGCTTATTATGGCTTTTATTTGTATTTAACAAACTCGTATACTTTTAAAGATTTTTTTATATAAAAATAACCAATTCTTATTAGCTGTGTTTTAACACAAATATTCGTAGGTTTCACATCTCACTTCAGAAGAACAAGAACTCGAGCGAATCGTTCACAGCTTCTTTGTCCGTACAACCGTTTGTATTTCACTTTTGCGCGCTAAGATGAAAACCGAGAGATGAAAATAATACAATGACAAATAAATACACAAAAAAAAAAAAATTGTGTATACATTCGAAGCGCGACAAAAACGCGTCCAAACACTCGAAACTATGGCATCAAACTGAAACTTGTTCGCTTAAACGGCAAGCGTGCAGCGAAAACATGCAAGCCCAGAGAATGAGACTCTCCCACTCTCACGAGCAAACAGGTAAATATCGAGCTACTAGTGCCCCAAACATCAAACTCGTTGCTGGCATGCTCATGCAAATCCATTTGTATTCATTAGACCGACCCACAACAACACCACATGTGTCGTACAGCTAAGTAAGAAAACTACCAACGAATTGACTGACGGCTTGAGGGACAGTCAGTTAAACAAACTAGAAAAAAAAACAACTGGCTGTGCGCAGAACAATAGGACCGACCGACGAACCCAACGTGAGTCAAACAAACAAGTCCACTTTATAAACAGTTAACAACAAAAAGTTATAACGAAGGAAGAAAAAAATAAATAAAGAAAAGAGAACAGACGTAAGATGTTGGCAACTAGTGGTCGTTTTGGTGGTGGTGGCACCGCTAGCAATGAGCTCATGTGGGTAAACAAAATACAGCCTAACTCGCATACTACAATACTTCCATGCTCACCTGTACTAACACAAGTGTCTATGAGCCACGCTCAGCGTTGGTAGAACGAAGTCGAAGAGCGTGCAAAGTTTGTTTAATTCGTTACGGTATAATAGCAACGAGTAAAAACCGCCATCTAATAGATAGAGGTGGTAAGAAGTCAGGAGGTAAACGGCATAAACTTCTGATACAGAGAGAGTTTAGAGAAAATGAGATATATACCATATTGTAGTTGGACAATCATTGAAGTAATTTCTCTGTCATTTGTATCACGCTGTGCTTGGGATATTATGTTCGTTTGCAAGCCGAGCACTAGCGAATTAATATCACGGCCAACTGATTGGCGGGAATTGAAAAATGTGATTATGAAGCTGAGATTTCAGTTTGGTGACGGGAAGTTACTCTTAATAATTTTTAAATTAAAGAAAAAAAATTAAATAAAAATTATAAAATAACTTTTTGAAATCGCTGGAAGTTATTTAAAAATAAAAAAGTATTGCTTCCTAATTTTAATATTCCTACAACCACTTTGGTTGCATCTCATATTAAATTCTATTTGGATCTATAAACAAGTTCATTTCAAAATAATTTTTCTCCTTCAATCACACTTTGTTTTCTTAATTTTTTTCGTCTGTTTTCTTCATCTCTTGCATTTCAAAATCATTCTCACTGACACTAACACTCAATGATCACGTCACAAATTTTGAGGGTTAAACATGTTCTCATATCTCAAAAAGGAATCTTAATGCTTGAAAATATTTTGTGTGTCCTTTTTTATATAATTTTCTTTTCTTTATATATTGTTTTTTTTTTTTGGATTGTCATATTCATTATGTGTAAATTGATTGCACTCTTTAAATGATGATAATCAGCATTAAAAATAAAAATGTTGGCTAACAGGTTTTTTTTTCTTGAAAAATGATCTTTGTAAATGAAGTCACTTCACTACTGAAGTGGTTTGAGTACTTAGCTACTTTGCTCTTGGATGAAATTAATGGAAATTTTCTAAAAAAAAGACAGGGATTAGGAAAAGCCTTTTTGATATGTCTTACAGTAGCTGAAATTTAAAGATTAACAGTGATTTATTTTAATTTTGTAGGAAAGATAAGCAAGGTGTTGAATTAAAAACGTAAATGATTCATTAATTTATTTTATAATTATATCTCTTTTTAAATTATTTTATGCTTGCTAATTTTTTTAGATTTTATTTTACTTTATATGCATTTCATTTATTTTTATTTTTTCTCATTTTTTAACTTAAATTTAATTTTTGTTTTATTTTAGTTTTAAATTTTATCTCATTTAATTTCACTTCATTCTATTTTATTTATTTTTTATGTTATATTATTTTAATTAAATCCATTTAATTTTTTTAAACTTTATTTTGTATTATTTCAATTATATTTACTTTTTTACTTAGTGTTAATTTATTTTGAATTATTTTTAATTAATTACCTTTTTCTTGTTTTATTTTACTATTTTTTATATTTATTTTTATTTTTTTAATTTTTTTAATTTAACAACTTTTATAACTTTATTTTTCTTTATTTGTCTTTAACTTCATTTTTTTTTTTAATTTGCGCCTTTTTATTTTAATAAATGTATAATTCTTTTGTTTTACTCTTACCCATTTTGTTTTATTTTTATTTTTATACTTTTTGATTTAATTTCATTTAATTTTATTTTTTCTCATTTTATTTTACTTTCTTTAATTCAATTCCATCTAATTTTATTTATTCTTATTTAATTTAATTAAATTTATTTTATTTGCACTTATTTAATTTAATATTATTTTGTTTCATTTCTTTTTATTTAATTTGACTTTATTTAATTTTATTAAATTTAATTCCACTTTTATTTATTTATTATTTTATTTTATATTATTTTATTTTATTTTATTTCATTTCATTTAAGTTGAAGTTAATTTATTTTATAATAATCATTTTTTATTTTATTTGTTTTATTTTCTTTTATTATCTCTTATTTTATTTTATTTATTTTATTTTATTTTATTTTATTTTATTTTGTTTTATTTTATTTTATTTTATTTTATTTTATTTTATTTTATTTTATTTTAATTTATTTTATTTTATATTATTTTATTTTATTTTATTTTATTTTATTTTATTTTATTTTATTTTATTTTATTTTATTTTATTTTATTTTATTTTATTTTATTTTATTTTATTTTATTTTATTTTATTTTATTTTATTTTATTTTATTTTATTTTATTTTATTTTATTTTATTTTATTTTATTTTATTTTATTTTTTTTATTATATTTTATTTTATTTTATTTTATTTTATTTGATTTTATTTTATATTCTTTCATTTTATTTTAGTTTATTTTATTTTATTTTATTTTATTTTAGTTTATTTTTTTATTTTATTTTGTTATATTTTATTTTATTCTATTTTATTTTAATTTATTTTAATTTAATTTATTTTATTTTACTTTTTTTACTTAATTTTATTTTCTTTTATTTATTTATTTTTCTTTTATTTCATTTTATATTATTTTTTTTTTTAAATTTATTTATTTTTTATTTAATTTTATTTTAGTTTAAGTTAGTTTATTTTATTTTATTTAAATTGTTTTATTCTAATTTGTTTTATTTTATTGCCAATACCAAACTTCGGAAACTCAAACGGAAATACTAAATTGCCCAGATATTGGCCGCAAAACCTTACTTAGACAATCGCAGTATAATAAAAGAGTCGTGAGGAACTAACAAAGTTTCAAAGGCCAATTATTACGACGCCAGCGGCTACCAAACGCATTGAAATATTGGCAATCGACATTGAAATTAATTGCAAGATAGTAGAAATGGTGGTAAAGAATGGCTAAACACTTCTTAAAATTGCAAAATAAAATATAAAAAAAACAACACTCAATATATGTGCGTAAGCTGTTGCAATAGTAAAATTTATGTTAAGAAGAGCAGCATAGCAAAGGCATGACTCACGCATGCGTACCAGCGCAGATGAAGCGGATTAAGCGCGGAATCGCTTTTGGAATGCGGCGAATGCACTCCAATTTCTATTTTAACTTATATGTGAGTATGAAAATGAAGGAAACAAAAAGAGTTTGTGTAGTTCATTTTTACATGTAACAAGTTTAACTGATTTATGATAAACAACAACAACAATAGAAAATCAATCATGCAGCAATCAACAGCTAATTGGTTAGGTGACACGAAATGAGCTGACTACTTAAGAGCTAAAACCAAAAAAAAAAAAATAATAACAAAAAAATAATAAAAAATAAAGAAATAAAAAACAATGAAAAATACAAAGCGTTATAAAAGCGAAAAAAATGCACAAAAAAACGATAAAAAAATAATATTACAAAAAAAAATAAAAAAAAAAATAAAATTATGCCTACCCACTTAGCGGTTCCACATGCATTATGTACATGAGTTCGTAGAAAAAATCAGACAAACTTGAAAACGCGAGAAATCCCAAAACGATTCAATGAATATAAAACGTAAATAAAACAAAAAAAAAAAATTAACTCAATGAAACCCAGTGCCGAAAGTGCTTAGTAAATATTGTAAACTGCGTTATTGAGCTTCACAAAATTTACGCAGAAAATTACCAATATTAAAAAGCAAAAAATATCAATGACTTTTGAAAAATACTAAAAAAAAGCATATTCCAAAAAAGCTTTTGAATCATAAGCCTGCGACTATAATGTGACTGAAAATTCAAAACAAAACAAAAATAAAAAATATAAAATTTGGCTGAAAGGGTCTCTTTGCCGTAACTAAACGCTGATGCTAGCCAATGGAGCATAAAAAAATATAAACAAAGTTAATAAAAAAAATAAAATAAAATAAAATAAAATAAAATATAAATAAAATAAAATAAAATAAAATAAAATAAAATAAAATAAAATAAAATAAAACTTTAAAGATATTTTCATCGACTACACATTTTTGCCATTGTTGTTGTTACATTATACAAACTCCACCACCAACAATTTGACACTTTTCAAAAGCCGCTCCAATAAATGTAACATGTATGTACATACATATGTACAAATGTATGTACGAGTATATATTTAAGTCTATGCTCTGCACGGCGATGATGAGTCAAATGGCGCGAGCTATACAACAATAAGATAACTACGAATACCATAGCAACAACAATCAATTTTGATGCTGTTCCAACCTGAGCTGAATACTTAACGGCGTAGTTGTAATGTGATGTGTATAGCCCTTTAGATGCCTTTTTCTGAAGTTTTGATGATCTTCAGCACAACACAACACATTTTTTATTACAACAGTTCTGGGTATTGACTTTAGTTGTAAAAGATGATTTTTTTTTTGTTTCAATTAAATTTTTTTCTCTTTCATTTTTTTTTCTTACTCTCACATTTGCTGTTACATGTGCGGAGTGTGGAGTTAACTTGTGAGTCATTTTGGCTTTAAGATTTTTGATTTTTTAATTTTTTTTTTTATTTTTTCTCATCATTTCTATTTGGTACAGCACTGTCATTGGCTTTTAGTGCTCGTTTTTTCTTGTTGAGCATATCAAACAGCTAATATGCATTAAAACCTTTTACTGGTAATTTTGTTTAATGTGTGTGTGTGAGTAATGGACTTACTGTGCTTTTTTCTCATAGTCATAGATTGTAGAAAATTAAAAAAAAAAATTACATATTTTTCAATATTAGTTTATAGTGTTGCGCACGTGTATATTTTTTCTAAATTATCTATGCTCATATTTCACTTAATTTCTGTTGTAGCAAATTGTGAATTAATGAGTGTAATTTTTTAATATTTAAAAAATCTGTTTTTTTTTCACAAATGCGGAGCAATTATTTATTTTTTGTTCGTTGTTTGATGAAATTCTTCTAAAATATAAGCGGCAAAAAGAGTTTCAAATTTATAAGTGAAATTCGAAGTCAATTTAAAGGCCACAGGATAGTGCAGAAGTACAGATGAAAATTGAAAAAAATTTATTTGAATTTTTTATTCCAAGCAAATAAGTAATGATTTGAAAAATTTCTTAAGAAAAACTGTTTTTTGTTAAATATTACGATATTTTTTTGGAAGGTCACCGAATTTTTATTATTTTACACATATGACATCCAGAAATTGTTACCTACTCAGAATTAAACAGCCTTCAAAATCGGCGTGTATTTTAATAACCGTCTGCATTGTGTGATGCAGTGTCATACGCCGACAATATTGCCCTCCCTGCGACTGGAGGGACTGCCATTTACAGAGTACTAAGTAGCTGGTGCAGTGTATGCCGTCTGGATGTAAATCCTTCAATGACCAAACTAGTACTCTTTGCGAAGGCACAAGCCATCTGCTTTTCAATCGCCCTTACTCAAAGCAATCGAGATCGTTCTTAAGGAGGTTAAATACTTAGGCCTAATCATAGTAGGTAAACTCGCCTGGAATTGGCACACGGTAGAAAGTAATAAAAAATCTTTAACCGCATCTCAAATGTTCGGGTAACGAGAACTCTCTATTCAAATCTCGGATCATTTTAAAATGTTCAAGTAAAATTTTGAGCTATAGTTTATAATGGAAGTGAAAAAAATACTTTAGTAAAAATTATCTCATATTAAACAAGCAAAGGCTGTATTTACTAAGAAAAAATGGGGCAAAAAATATGCACCCACATAGAATAATGCTCGTAAATATAGATGTAAATGTGGTATTCATATAATAAATATATATTTGTCCCTTTGTCTGTTTATGTCAGCCCTTTTTATATATAATATATGCACATTTATTGACTTAGTCAGTTCTTATCATAAAGAGCAAATATTTATTTTAAGTCTGGGATGGGGCCATGTGTAGAAGTTCACGCAAGTGAGGAAAGTTTTTGACTGCCATTCACCTGGGAGTGGCCAGAAACGATTCTTGTGCATATGGTTCAAGCAGCTCACGACGTCCGGTCTTAGACCACGTATCCCCTGGGTAGCCAACGAACATCCGTTTGGAGGCGAGCTAAAGTGAGAAGGCGAATCCCATGCGGTTGTGCGTAGGGTTTGGAACCCACCACATGAAAAAATAACCCAATGAAAAAGCTACATAAGCCTCGGATGAGAGACCCCCCTTTTGATGACGACCCCCGCAAATGTTTTAAGGATTACGATTTTAGGGCATGCACCTGGAATGTCCGGTCCCTTAATTGGGAAGGTGCCGCTGCCCAGCTGGTTGATGTCCTCATAAAGTTAAAGGCTGACATCACTGCCGTCCAAGAATTGCGATGGACGGGACAAGGACGGAAGAAGGTGGGTCCTTGTGAGATTTACTACAGCGGCCATATAAAGGAGCGCAAATTTGGTGTCGGATTCGTGGTGGGAGAGAGACTCCGTCGCAGAGTACTGGCATTCACTCCGGTGGATGAACGTCTAGCCACAATTCGCATCAAGACAAAATTTTTCAACACCACCCTAATTTGTGCCCACGCCCCGACGGAAGAGAAGGATGACTTGACCAAAGATGCATTTTACGAGCGCCTCGAACACACTTATGAGCGCTGCCCCCGTCACGACGTCAAAATTGTGCTTGGCGACTTCAACGCTAGGGTGGGCAAAGAAGGTATCTTTGGTACGACTGTCGGAAAATTCAGTCTCCACGACGAAACATCTCCAAATGGTCTGAGGCTGATCGACTTCGCCGGGGCCCGAAATATGGTTGTCTGTAGCACTAGATTCCAGCACAAAAAAATTCACCAAGCTACTTGGCTGTCTCCAGATCGGAAAACTTCCAACCAGATCGATCATGTTGTGATAGACGGAAGACATGTATCCAGTGTTTTAGATGTGCGTACGTTCCGAGGTCCCAACATTGACTCGGATCACTATCTTGTCGCAGCGAAGATACGCACGCGCCTCTGTGTATCGAAGAACGTCCATCAACAAACACAAGGAAGGTTCGACGTTGAAAAGCTGCAATCACAACAGACTGCCGAGCGATTTTCTACTCGACTTGCACACCTGCTCTCTGAGAGCACTCATCAGCAACCCGGTATAAGGGAACTGTGGGACGGCATTGCAAACTCCCTGCGTACAGCTGCAAACGAAACCATCGGATTTCGGAAAGGTCGCAAAAACAGCTGGTACGATGAGGATTGCCGTGCCGCAGTGGAGAGAAAACAGACTGCCTACCTCGCAACCTTGCGATCAACCACAACACGTGCGGGGTGGGATAGATACCGAGAACTGAAGAGGGAAGCAAGGCGCGTCTGCAGAGAAAAAAAGAAAGAGGCCGAGATGCGCGAGTACGAGGAGCTTGAGAAGCTGGCCGACAAGGGTAACGCTCGAAAATTCTATGAAAAGATACGGCGACTTACAGAAGGTTTCAAGACCGGAGCGAACTCTTGTAGGACCCAGGGAGGTGAGCTAGTGACAGATGCCCAGAGTATACTCGATTTATGGAGGGAGCACTTCTCCAGCCTGCTGAATGGCAGTGAACAGGAAACACGCGGAGATGGTGAACCCGAAACTCCAATTGATGGCGATGGGAAAGTTGTTCCGTTACCCGACTATGAAGAAGTGCGAATAGCAATCGTCCGCTTAAAAAACAACAAAGCGGCAGGGGCCGATGGATTACCGGCCGAGCTATTCAAACACGGCGGCGAAGAGCTGATCAGGTGCATGCATCAGCTCCTTTGTAAAATATGGTCGGATGAATGCATGCCCGACGATTGGAATTTAAGTGTGCTCTGCCCGATCCACAAGAAAGGCGATCCCACAGTCTGCGCCAATTATCGTGGAATAAGCCTTCTTAATATCGCATATAAGGTCTTATCAAGCGTATTGTGTGAAAGACTAAAGCCCACCGTCAACAAACTGATTGGACCTTATCAGTGTGGCTTTAGACCTGGTAAGTCAACCATTGACCAGATATTCACCATACGCCAAATCTTGGAAAAGACCCGTGAAAAGAGAATCGACACCCACCACCTTTTCGTCGATTTTAAAGCCGCCTTCGACAGCACGAATAGGAGCTGCCTTTATGCCGCTATGTCTGAATTTGGAATCCCCGCAAAACTTATACGGCTAAGTAAACTGACGTTAAGCAACACTAAAAGCTCCGTCAGGATCGGGAAGGACCTCTCCGAGCCGTTCGATACCAAACGAGGTTTCAGACAGGGTGATTCCTTATCGTGTGACTTTTTTAATTTAATGCTGGAGAAAATAATACGAGCTGCAGAACTGAATAGAGAAGGTACAATCTTCTATAAGAGTGTACAGCTGCTGGCGTACGCCGATGATATCGACATTATTGGCCTCAACAACCGCGCCGTGAGTTCTGCTTTCTCCAGACTTGATAAAGAAGCGAAACGAATGGGTCTGGTAGTGAATGAGGGCAAGACGAAATATCTCCTGTCATCAAACAAACAGTCATCGCATTCGCGACTAGGCTCCCACGTCACTGTTGACAGTCATAACTTCGAGGTCGTAGATAATTTCGTCTATCTAGGAACCAGCATTAATACCAACAACAATGTCAGCCTTGAAATCCAACGCAGAATCACTCTTGCCAACAGGTGCTACTTTGGGCTGAGTAGGCAATTGAAAAGTAAAGCCCTCTCTCGACGAACGAAAATCAAGCTCTACAAGTCGCTCATTATACCGGTCCTAATATATGGCGCAGAAGCGTGGACGATGTCAACATCTGATGAGTCGGCTCTAGGAGTCTTCGAGAGGAAAGTTCTGCGAACGATTTATGGTCCTTTGCGCATTAGCAACGGCGAATACCGCAGACGATGGAACGATGAGCTGTACGAGCTATACGACGATATTGACATAGTTCAGCGAATGAAGAGACAGCGGCTACGCTGGCTAGGCCATGTCGTCCGAATGGATGAAAACACTCCAGCTTTGAAAATATTTGATGCAGTACCCGCTGGTGGAAGCAGAGGAAGAGGAAGACCTCCACTCCGTTGGAAAGATCAAGTAGAGAGTGACCTGGGTGCACTTGGCATTTCCAACTGGCGCCAAACAGCGAAAAGAAAAGATGAATGGCGCGCTGTAATTGCTTCGGCTATAATCGCGTAAGCGGTGCCAACGCCAATAAAGAAGAAGAATTACAAAGAGATAAAATGTTGCATTATACATATGTATATGTAATACATATGCAGTAAATTAGTATGTTAAAATATAAATAAATAGTAAACCAGTGCAGGGCGCGCGTGTTTAAAAGAAAGGTGCAGTGAATTTAGATGAAAAAAGGTGGAAATTGTGGAAAACGTTTGAGTTGCATGTGCCACATAAATAAATAAACCAAATATTGTAATATATAAACAAATCTAATTTTTTATACCGAAATCGCAGTGAAACAGTTCAAAAAAGAAAAAGAAAAAAAAATTAATATGAATAAAAATGTTCTGCTTTTGGTTGCAACAAGCCAATAAGGTGCAACTAAAACACATAAAAAAGTTAATAGAAACCACAGTCGGCGTCACAATAAAAAAACACATATTTCACAATGCGATAAGCAACTAGTGCGCAAATAAACTATTTTATTTACATTTATTTTTATTTGATCAACTGACACTTATTTGTTTTGCTCTTTCTGTGAAAAATTAATGCCACGCTGTATTAAAATAAAAATTTATATAAGAGCATTTTTTTCGTAATATACATATATAAGATGTACATATAGTATAAGTCTGTTTACTTTAAGCTAGAATGAAGTGTTTGCTGTTTGCTGTTGTTATAGAATTTATCTGTGCGTAACATACATACACGTATGTATGTGCGTTCGCTGATATGTCACACAACGGCACGTGCTTTTCTCTGCGCGCTGTAAATTTTCGTAATATATAGACAGTTATATTTAGTTGTAATTTGTAGTTTATTGACATCTTGAATTTATTGTGCACTTTACTGGTGTAGCCTCTTCTTATTATTGCTATTGTTATTGTTGTTGCTTGTTATTATTACGTGCCGCTTAATGCATACACTTTCATTAACGTACGATTAATTGTTTGCTTTGATTTACACCTAAAGCAGTGCAAGAGCTAATTGAATGGACATTTGGAAGTAAGGGCAAGAGAATAACGTTATAAAAATCTGTTAATTAGTGTAAGAATAAATAAAACGCGTAGAACATACACACATATAAATGTACTGGAAGTATTAAAAATTGGTTCTAAAAGAACCTGCTACTTTTATGTTGTATACTTGGCACTTTTATAAGAGATTCTGTATTTTTATTGTCATTAAATTTTTTGATCTTAGTAAATTTTAATTGAATATATATCAGAAAGGTATTTTAGAACCTTGGCAAAAAACGTATGCCAGTTTTAACGACATTTACTAAAAGCTAATAAATTAAATTTATATATATGTCTATAATATTTTTGTTTTATATTTATATAAAAGTCCTTCTAAGCAAAAATACAATATTTTTTGTACTGGAGCAAGTTTGAAGACATTTTGAGTGTGTGAAAAAATATGTAATAAAAAGTAGCAGAAAATTAGCCCAAAGTCATCGAACAAAAAAATTATTTTCAAAAAAAAGTATTAAAAAAATTTTTGAAAAAAAAATTTAAACCTGTAAAATATCACCTTAATTGGAAACATTTATGAATATATTTTTTTTTATTTTTAATAACATATTTTTTAATAAATTTCACAACAACAAACAAGAATTTCACAAAAATTTGGAAAATCTTTTTAAAATTAGAAACTTGCAGAAATTTTTACCAAAAAATTTGATAAAAAATATCTCACTAAAAAGTATATTTTTAAACTTAAGAATAAAAAAACTAAATATTGTCTCTTGTTATATTCTTCCACACATAACGCATACAAGCTTGTAGTAAACTTCCGACTACTCTTCGTAGCATTAATTAGAATTTGTGTAGCTTTCTGGCGTTGTTTATGCTGCTGCGCCTTTTATTTGACTTTTAATTCTAGATATAAATTAACTTAAGACACTACTAAAAGCATTAAAAGGTAGCACAGTCTGAAAAAAATGAAAAAAAAAATTAATCTACTTTAAAGCATTGACTCTCTGCATGAAGAAGTGGAGTAATGAGCTCGCATGTCTGCGTGTGTGTTTGCTTTGCTTAAATTATGAAAATCTCGCTGGTAAATGCTGAGAATCTCCCACGCAACCTGTACAGCGCAACCGTTGCGGTTGAAAACACTTTTTCACACCGGCACTAAACTGCTTCTTACTAAATACGCTTAGCACTTAGGTTTCGTTCTTAAGTACAAACATATGTATGTACACGTAAGTATATATGTAAGTTGTGCTGCTTAATTGTTGGCCAAATTGAAAAGAAAAATGATATGAAAGGGATATGCTTGCGTGTATTTTGTAAATTAAATGTTAGTAGAACGCTTACATATGTGTAAATATGTATGAGCATATATGCATATATTAGTTTTTAGATTTTTAAGGGTATACACGTATGTTATGAGGGAAAACACTTATGTATATATTGTACATATATCAAGCATCTTTTTATAACCTTAACAGCGACTTTAAAAATAGATTTAATGTTCTTATTGCTACATTTTGTTCATCAAATTTCGTTTTTGAATACAAACTTTTATTGCACTTTAGTCATTAACTTAGTTACTCACTTACATATGCACGACATGAGTGACTCATCTTCATGTCAGGGAAGACACTTTCGTTGCGCTTGACCAAATTTCTCAGACTTTTCCTACACGCTTTATTTAATGCTGACACACATGCACATGCATACACATAATTTATTTGCTTAATAATGAAAAAATCATTGTTAATCTACAACCCTCTTTCTCTTAATTTCCCTAACTGATTTGTTGACATTTTATTTACCCTCCTGATAATGCATCTTTTACCTGATGAGAGAGTCATTGGTTGATTGATTGAATGATTGATGGAAAGCATAGTCAGTTCGATAGTTTCAAAAAAATTTATTTTACCAAATTTTTCGTATTATTTTTTTTTTTTTCGACAGAAATATGTGTGTATAGAGAGTATCTATTAAATTAGCCAACTCATTAACTTTGAAATTAAAAACATTTGACGTCGGTTGTGAATGAGCTAAGGTTTTTCACTTGAACGTTTATTGTTGTAGTCTCACTCATTAGGAAGTCTATTTCATTGCTACTTTAGTTCTTATTGTGATTTAATAAAGGGTGGTTAAATTGTAAGAGCCGATGTTGAATGTGAACCACACCTAAAAGCCAAGTTTTTTTCCGAATTTAATTTGACATTTCCCTATTTCAGACTTACTCAATTTGAACCATGGAGAGATACACAATCCAACAACGTGTTAAAGTTATCCAGACTTATTATGAAAATTTTCGAAGAAAATCATCTTCAGTGATGAGGCACATTTTCACCTCAGTGGATTCGTCAATAAACAGAATTGCCGCATTTGGGCGAATAAGAATCCAAGAGTGATTGTCGAAAAACCAATGCACCCACAAAGAGTGACTGTTTGGTGCGGTTTATGGGCTGGCGGCATCATCGGGCCGTAGTTTTTCCAAAATGAGGCCGGTCAGGCAGTTACTGTGAATGGTGTTCGCTATCGTGAGATGATAACGAATTTTTTATGGCCACAATTGGAAGATATGGATGTGGACGATATGTGGTTTCAGCAGGAGGGTGCCACTTGCCACACAGCTAACGAAACAATGGCTCTTTTGCGCAACAAATTCAATGTGTTATCTCACGTAATGGCGATGTCAATTGGCCCCCAAGACCATGTGATTTGACACCGTTGGACTTTTTTCTCTGGGGTTATTTGAAAGAAAAGGTGTACGTCGATAAGCCAGCAACAATTCAAGAGCTAAAGGATGAGATAATTCGGCACATTAATGGCATAGGAACTCCATTATGCCTCAGCGTCATCGAAAATTTGGACCATCGTATGGAGGTGTGCCGCCGAGGTCGCGGCGCTCATTTGGCCGATATTTTGTTACTACATAATTGAGTAATACCAATATATCATAATAAAATAAAATTTCAATAATTTCCTAAATAGTTTGTGTTTTATTCAAAATCAACATCGGCCCTTGAAAATTTAACCACCCTTTATTTTCTTTCTAATTTTTAGTCATAAAACGGTCTTGAGCGTGGGTGTTACATTTTATTGTTATGTTGTTAAAATAAATAAAGAAAGATTTTTTTTTTAAATTTTAAGTCTCTATTCTTAATAAAAAGGAACCTTAAAAGTGGAAAACTAAAGCAATGGTAACCAGTTTTATTTTTCCTAAGATATAATAACTTTTTTTAAGTTCTCTAAAAACTTTTTGGCAACGAACTTGAATTGTGTGGAGTTTTTATAAATTAATTTTATTTCACCTTTTTTTGGTTTATTCGACTTAATTAAAATTTTTTTACATTAATAATTTTTTATTTTAAATTATTTTATTTTATTTTAGGTTAATTTATTTTATTTCGTTTTATTTTATTTTTATTTTTATTTTAATATTATTTCGTTTTGTTTTATTTTATTTTAATTTATTTCATTTTATTTCATTTCATTGCGTTTAATTTCATTTTATTTAATTTTATTTCATTTCAAAAAATATAAGTTGTATTTTATTTTATGTTATTTTATTTTATTTTGCTTAATTTATTTTAATTAATTTAATTTAATTTTATTTTATTTTAATTATTTTATTTTATTTTAATTTATTTTCTTTAATTTTTTAATTTTATTTTATAGGTATATTTAATTTTTTTTATTTTTATTTTATTTCATTCTACTCTTATTATTTTACTTTTTTTATTTAATTTTTTTAAAATTTAATTTTGTTTTAATTTTATTTATTTTATTATATTTTATTTTGTTTTTATTTTACAATAGTTTACTTTATTTTTTATCATTAAGATTTATTTAACTTTATTTTGTTCTGATTCATTTTATTTGATAATTTAATTTAATGTTATCATATTTAATTTAGTTTTTTAATTTATTTTATATTTTTTTGTTTTATTTAATAAATTTATTTTTGTTCAAAAAATTTAAATTATTTACACATTTTTAATCATTTCTGTTTTAATATTTGCCCTCTTAATCATTTAATAGCACACGTTTCTACGACTGTTGTTGTTTATTTTGCCTCATTCTGAGTATTTAACTCTGCTGTGCAAACAAATATCTAACAACGAATCAACTTTTCGCTTTTGCGGCTTGACTTTCAATATTTCTTTGTTTTAAAGCAACAAATTTGAGTAACAAACAAAAGTTAAAAGCCGAAAAGTGCTTTGAAATTCATAACCATGACTGCTGCCGGTGGCCATAGTTATATACATACATATATATTATATGTATGTACATAAATACAGAATAAACAAGTAGACTACAACAAGAACATCAACACTAGTAGCAATGATATCTGCAACAATAACTACTACTGCTATTACCATACGCTACTTATGTATATGTACTACTACAACAACGAGTATTTTTACTAGTTTTACAACAATAACAACCACTAACAGCTATAACAGTCTCATATACAAACTATAACAACATTACAGTAATATCAACATTTGTTGAAAAAAAGAGTGAAAATATAAATAAAAAGAACTTCAAAGGAAGAAATAAGAAAAAACATTTAAACAAGCGTATAACAACAAACAAACAAAGTAGAAACAACTATGATAACCAGTTTTATGCAAATAAAGTAAAACGGTAAAGACAAATACAAAAACAAAACTTGAGCAGTAGAAAATAAAAGAAATAATTTTAATTAAAAAATAATTTTGGAGAATTATTTCTTAATAAAAGTATTTTTCTTATTACAATTTTCAACATTTTTTTTGACAGAAATATATTTAAATGAGTAATCAGTTTTGATAAAAAAACAAATTAGCAAAACCGGAAATATTGCATAAACAAATATTTCGAAAAATTAGTTACTAGAAATAATTTAAAAAACAAACCCATATTTAAAATATAATTTAATTAAGATCTTTAATCGAGAAATAAATTTATTTTAACTGAGCAAAGATAAATAAAAAAATATAAAATAATTTTCTTCAAATTACTAAAATTTAATATTAAAAATCCGTAAAAATTGTAAAAAGCGAAACTTTTTTTTTACTCGATACAAACTTTTTCAGAGCTACTGTTTAGTGGCTTTGAACTGTTTGCATGCATTAAGTTTAATACAACAACATCCTAAATGATTTGCTTAAAAACTTTTTGTACTTTCTCTCACCACGCGCACCTTTCTCTTCCTCTCCTTTTGTCTGTTCGCTTACGCCCAGTGCAAGCCCTATTTAGACTCCGTTTTCCTTTTTTTATTTATGGTATATTCATTTTTTCTTCGCTTTAGCTCTATAATAACATGTTTTCTATATTTACATTTTCCACTACAAATTAGCTCACTCTCTTTTTTGGTGTGTTCTTTTACTCAACCAACAGCGATTATTGTTATTAATATTATTATTATTATTATTCTCATACGCCTTT
>JAWMAG010000008.1:26770000-26810000 GCA_037013455.1 Ceratitis rosa
TTGGTAGTTAGTCATTTGGAATATTTCATTTGAAAAGAAAAGAGATAATTTAATGTGCCCAAACACTATCAACAAAATACCGAGAAAATACCATAACACCAAATAATGTTATATGCATATGTAATAGTTAAATGTAATCTTAGTTTTGTCTGTTTTCCTGTTGCAGTGGCATGCAATTTTTATGGTATTTTCCGTGTGAGTTATGGTTGGCGAGCATATGTAGGCGTCTATGGGTATTTTTGCTGCCGCTGACATTTGTGTAGTCATGTGGTGAACAGTTGGGAAATTTCAATATAATGCTAAGGATTTAAAGAGGGGTGCTAAAAGAAAGGCAATTTACATGCTTCGGAGGAATTTGCTCAATAATGGTTGAGTCGTTGAAGAGCTAAATAAATGGATAACCTCCAAAATCAGTTGATATTGAATACTCCTGGATATATGTAAGAGCTTATTAGTAAGAGGGCTTTGAATTGCGATGTTGAAAAAGTCGGTTGCCAATTTGAATATCTAATTTAATTTTTTACAATAGAGATTTATTTTAATATTTTCCAATTTAATTTTCAAATTGCTGATGACAGTTTTATATCTTTAAAGTAAATATTTCTTAAGCTTGTTTAATTTTTAGCTTACCACTTACTTCTGGGGTAAATTGGGAAAGGAAGCTGTTAGGACATAACAAACAGCTGGCATAACTTAACCTATAATTTCAAAAAAGGAAAAATTCTAAAGAAAACTTTCTTAGATCTCTTCACTTTGAATTCCATATAATAGCATTTATTTCATCAATGAGTGAGAATTATCATGAAAATATAATTTTGTTGCTCTTTTTTTTCTCTCGGCTTTCTCGAAATACGAATTTGAAGTGAAGATAAACACGAATACTAAGACGAATTCGAATCCGAATACAAATTCGAAATCAAATACGAATACGAACAAGAATAAAATTATCAATATGAATGCAAATGCGTATACGAATACGAGTTCGAATACGAAGACGAATTCGAATACGAGACAAATTCGAATACGAGACAAATTCGAATATGAAGACGAATTCGAATACGAAGTCGAATTCGAATACGAGACAAATTCGAATATGAAGACGAATTCGAATACGAAGTCGAATTCGAATACGAGACAAATTCGAATACGAGACAAATTCGAATACGAAGTCGAATTCGAATACGAGACAAATTCGAATATGAAGACGAATTCGAATACGAGACAAATTCGAATATGAAGACGAATTCGAATACGAAGTCGAATACGAAGACGAATTCGAATACGAAGACGAATTCGAAGACGATTACGAGTGCTAATATGAACAAAAATGCGAAATTCGGAATACGATTCCAAATATAAGTTCGAAGTCGAATACTAATACGAATACGAATACTAATTGGAACACGAATCTGAAAACGAGATCGAAGTCGAATACGAACACGAATACTAATTGAAGCAGGAATCTGATAACGAGATTGAAGTCGAATACGAAGACGAATACAAATAGCAATACGAATGCCAATGCGAATGCGAAGACGAAAACGAATACAAATACGAGTAGTTAATAGCTTCCTTTACTCCTAAAAGTTTTGTTGAACTTCAGCAGTCAGTTTTTGAAGAACGAATGTAAACAAAAAATATCTGTTTCAACAAAAGAAAAATTAATTACTGAAAATTTTTCATTTTCTTTAAAAGTAAATAACATGGCAGCAAAGCACTTATTTAGGTATATGTATGTGTTCATGTATTGAAAGCTAGTTTGTTTTTAGATATTACTGATTAAAATGTAAATAAAAATGTTTCTTTTCCCACATAAGTTTTTTTTGCAAATACCTGAATAACTTTTAACCGCTGTTATTAATTTGGGTCGTTGTGCATATTTTGATATTGGCGAAATTTTTTTTTCTATTTTTATTAAATTTAATTAAGGTAAACACACAAGCAAGAGCTTTTTTTAGTAAAATCATAAGTATATTAATTTCAAAAATATTCACTGTTCATTTCAAAATCAAATATGACCTCTTCAAATACCTATTAACACCATCAATACCGCTAAAGCAACATTTTTATAACAGCAACATTTTTATAACAGCAAAACGGATGACAAGAAGAAACCGCAAAAGGTCGAATCGCTTTAAGTTATCGATGGCAAGCTGTTTAACTAGCCTTTGGGGAATTGAAAGCTTGTTTTCAAAAAATGACAACTACGTTACAAACGTGACGGTGCATCTAAATATGCAAAAATTATATTTATTTTTGTAAAAAAAAAAAATTAAATAAAATATACAAATACAAACTCTTTTAATTTTGCTAAAAAAAAAAGAAAACTACCAAAAGTATAACTGAAGAAGCTACAACGAGTGTTGGCAAATAATCAAAACAAGTTTTTAAACAAACGGAACTCAGTGTGCGCTCTACTGCATATAAAGTCAAAGTTCATGAAAAGCTGTCTTTTGTTGTTGGCATACAAGCGCTAAGCACCATTAAATTCAGCACAAAGACAATTTTTGCAAAGTGACAGTTACAAAAGGGAAAAAATCAAAACAAAGTAAAGCAAAGTGAAGATTCTCATAGCAGCTGATCGCGTGCGCAAACAAAAGATTTAAGCGCCGAACTCGAGGTAGGTTGAATGAGTTTAAGTATCACTTTTGCGGGAAAGCAAACATTTATATGTACCTTATCCACACAAACGTTATGAGCATATGCTTAGCATACGTTGTGGAAATCCCTACATACACACACACACAGACACATATAAATGAATATCAAAAAAAAGTGAGGAAAATAATTTTGTGAGAATATTCCCTTATTCCCTTAACATTTTCCAACCCTCTCTGTAACAAACGACAGCTAGGGCTGACTAAGCAATAGCGCCATTGTAAAACCATAAATAGGTGCAGTAGCAAAAACGCACTTATACACTATTATAAAAATTACAAGTAAAGTAAATGGTGGTGGCACACCTGAGGCTATTTCAATGCTGTTGTTGTTGCTGATTTTTATTGCTGGGAAAAAAGAAAAATCACGCACTTGAAATGAGTACCTCAGTGGCCCTCGGTTTTTCACAACTAATTACAAAATGTGCACATCTTGCAGGCGATAGGTGAAGGTAGGAAGACAATCTAAGTATATTTATATATATATATTATAAGTACATACATTTATATATATATGTGCAAGAAAATGTGCCCACGCAATATCATTGCCGCGATTTTCTGTACAAAAAAAAAATTAATTTTTTATTTTTTATTTTATCTATGATAACAATGATCTCCTACTGTTTCCGCATTACACTTACAGAGCCATTCATATATATTTTATTTCTCATATACCTTTTAGAAGCTGATTTATTTAATTCTTTTGTCAAAGTCTTTCAATGCAATAATATTTGCTTTTAGTGTAAATAATCATAAATATTATTCGCTGTAATAAAAGTTAAATTTATAATATTGGAACATAGGTAAAAAACTATTATGCAATTTTAGAAATATTACACAGCACATTATGACACACACATTAAAATTCCATATTCAGTTAAAAATAATATTTTTTTTTCATTAAAAAAATATTGAAAAAATAATAATACAAGGTAATTTAATTGCAAGAAAAGTGAGCTAGTTAGAAACACGAAAATCTTTACTTGCATTCAAGAAAAATTTCGAATACTTGGTTTTAATTAATCTTAAGCTAGCTTCGAATAAAATTTTATTTTACTTTATATTATATTATTTTACCAATAGATTTTGTCCGCGACTTTTTACGCATTAAAGTTAAAAAGAGTTCTGTTTTGATTTTTAAATGTTACTTTTACTTAAATAATTTTGTATGTAGTGTATTTTTTTTATACAATTTACGGTTTTTATATTCTCAATCGTCTCAAATTCTATAGCTAAGGCTTTGTTTAAAAAATATGAACAAGCAATAATGAGTGAGGATTTTTTTTTACTTAAGGTTCGCTACCCTTATGCCACGGTAAGGATCCCAGTTTCTTTAGAGCATTTAATTCCATATTTTTTACACAAATTTTGATGCAAATTCTATGATTAATTTTTTCAACAGCAGAAAATCGCTATGTAAGCCGTGAACATATTAAAAAATTCGATAAACGAAATCTTGTGAGCAAATCTCATCATATAAAGGCAATAATTTTAATGGGAAACCAATGCATTAAAGAGAGAGGTACGTGGAAACAAAGCGTTTTCTTAAATAGAGTCAGAGAAGTTTTTTTAAGCACTTGAATTCCATTATTATATACTTTTTCGTTACAAACAATTATTCTTTACTAATAACCGAACTAACATGCAATTAAAAAGGTAAAAAAAAATAATAATATTAGAAATAAATTTTTGAACTTTTGCATTTTAAAATATGAGTTTTTATTGTTTATTAATTTTCACTTTTAGTTTTTTCTGCAGTTTTTACATTTATTTTCTATTTATAATTAATTTTATTGTGTTTTGAAATTTTTCGATCATTGAATTATGAATTATATAAATAAATTTCTATCAAATTTTAATATATGAAGCCTGCAAATATACTTTAAATCTACTTTTATTTCTAAATTGCTTTAAACATTACTATATTCGCTTCTTTGCACGCATATGTATGGTATATATGATTTTCATAACGGACGAAGAAATATTACACTTCAACAATTTTTGAAGCATACTTTGCGGAGACCATATTGCCTAATAATAAGCGATCTCAACTCACGATCTACAACAAGTCAATGAAAATTAGACACGGAACAGTAAAACTGTTGCATACTTTGAGGCCGAAACGATCATGGTGTCCACACACAACTCACTCACCAACACACGCATACACATACAAGAATATGAAATGTGGAACTTAAGTGTCTGCTGACTTACCTTTAATGCACAAAATATACAATCTTGTCCACAGCAAATGTGATGATTCAGTGTGCGAAAGGAACGACGAAAGGCGTCCAAGTGCCATAAGACCTGCAAGTAAATGAAGAAAAGAAGCTTGAGCATGAGTAAATGATAAAACAAAATCAAAAACAATGTCTACATATATGTATGTATGTCTAAGCATAAGTAACTGTGGTTGTAAATAAGAAGTATAGAGACAGAAGTAAGAAAACTCAAAAGATAAAGTAAGAAAAGGCAAAAACAAAATATTAGTAGTGGCTAAGGTAGGTAGAGATGGCTTGATTTCTTGGCCGCGTTGATTTGACTTCTTTCTCAAGTCACATCGCCAGTTACTTTACTTGTATTTGAGTTTACGATCTGATCGTAACGAGTGAATCAAACGAGTTTTTATGGCAGCCATGTTTTTTTCATTACAGCTAGTTGTATTATATTGTATTATATACCCAACCGCCACAGACAACAGAGCTCAACAGGCTACTCGCTTTGTGTTTTAGCCAAAGCGTAGAGTAGAAGAGTTAAGCGAAGAGTTCAAGATTGGCTGCTGTGTATTGAGCCGAGTTGCTCGACTGCTATAGCGACACATACGTAGATACTAGTACATTTGTGTGTAAGCTTATGTGTGTGCCCGATTGTCCGATTAGCCACAGTCACAGCTATAGCAGTGGGGAATACAAACAAAGAAAAAAACGTTAAGAAAACTGGTTTCTTGTCTGTCAAGTAACGAAGTGTGGACAAGAGTTCTACCCCAATGTGATGTTGGCTTGCAGCTGGGGCACTACAAGCAACAAACTTGGACTTAACAGCCTCAACATTTGTTGCTCAGCAACTTTTGCGGTTCTCCCCCTGCGGTTGGTGGGGTCTTTGGAAAGTAGGTACAGTTTTTTGTTTTGTAGCTGGAGCTGATGTTGAAGTTGAAGCTGTGTCGCGCAGCTGAATTGGTTGTGGCAAAAAAGCTTTTAGGCCAACAATAGCAGCGAGGAAGCCAGTATGCGAACAACAAACAGTTCAGACAGTCAGCTAGATAGATGTGTGGAGCAGCTTAGCGTTGTTGGCTGAGACAGACCGATGAAGTGCTTTGCGCGTTCGCTGGTCATGAAGTCGAGAAGCCGAGGCTGTGTGCTTGTGACGTGTTTGTGTGCTTTAAGACTGAAAGGTTCATTTGCTGTAGACTGGAGTTATTGAGGTTTGTTGTTGTTATTTGTTTTGTTTTTATCGTTTTTTGTCATTTGCTTATCTGCCTTCCAATTTGCGGGCCAAGCAGCAGTGGCCAATGCTGTAGTTGCAGACTTTTGATTTCCTTCTTTCTATATACACACACAGACACTGAAAAGCGCTCACAAATACAGATAAAAAGACGTGTTGCGAGGAGTATATACAGCACAACTGATATTGTACTCAACGAAGGTTGTTGTTGTTACTTTTATTGTTTTATGGCTTTACTTTACGATATTTTTTGGCTTGTCGAATTTTATTAATTTTTTTTTTTGGGCAAAACCCCAGAGGTAACTAAAAGTATTAAAAGTGGCAGACAGGCGGTTCAGCGGCGCGGGCAGTCAACTATCGAAAGGTTTCAAGCCAATTGTTTCTAATGCTTTTTGATTGCTTTAGCACTATGTTCGGAGGTTTGGCGCGTTTGATTTACTGTGTTAATGTATATGTTTGATGTTGCTATTGTTTTATTTTTATTGTATATAATTGAGTGTTTGTTGCATATATCATATATCTATTGCTGCTTACGGGTCAGCAACATTTTTTGTGTATCTTTCATTACTAATAAAACAGACACATATACGTATATTAATATTTATACGATTTTCAAGATTTCCAAATTCATTTTTTTTTGTTTGATTTAATTTATTTAATTTTAAATAAAATTATTTTTTTCACATTTAATTTTTTTAATTACTATGCTTCCCTTTCTTAATTTAATAAGTTTTTAATATAATCTATTTATTTTTAAAATGTTTTAATTTAATTTAGTTTTATTTCTTTATTTTAACTTAATGATAGCTTATTTTTTTATTTATTTTGTTTTATATAAATATTTCATCTCTTTTAAGTTTATTTTATATTTTATGGCTATATTTTATTTCAATTAATTTTAATTTATTTATTAATTTTTTGTTTCAATTCTTTTTTTTATATTTATATTATTTATGTTTATTATTTATATTTGAATTTAATTTAATTCTATTTTATTGAATTGTTTAACAAAATTTTTTTATTTTTTTATACTTTTACTTATTTTGTCCTATATTATTTTAATTACTCAATTAATTTTTTTTAATTTTATTATTTTAATTTAATTTCATTATTTTATTTTTCCATTTTATTTTGTTTAGTTTATTTTAATTATTTTATTTTATTTTATTTCATTTCATTTCATTTCATTTCATTTCATTTCATTTCATTTCATTTCTTTTCATTTCATTTCATTTCATTTCAATTCATTTCATTTCTTTCATTTCATTTCTTTTCATTTCATTTAACTTTATTTTATTTCATTTCATTTTATTTTATTTTATTTTTGTTTTTTTTATTTTATTTTATTTTAATTTATTTTATTTTAATTAATTTTATTTTATCTTATTTTATTTTATAATTTTTTTATTAATTTATTTTCTCATTTTTTTATATTATTATTTAATTTTATTTCACTTTATTTTATTTACTTTTTTATTTTATTTCACTTTATTTTATTTTATTTTATTTAATTATTTCTTATTTATTTATTTAATTTAATTTTATTTTTTTTATTTTATTTTATTTTAATTTATTTTATTTTATTTTACTTTATTTAATTTTTTTTATTTAATTTAATTTAATTTTGTTTTATTTTATTTTTATTAATTTAATTTATTTTATTTTATTTTAATTAATTTTATTTTACTTATCTTATTTTTTTATTTTATTATTTACTTTTATTTCACTTTATTTTATTTTATTTTTTTTCACTTTATATTATTTTATTTTATCTAATTTTTTTATTTTATTTAATTATTTCTTATTTATTTATTTTGTTTTATTTTATTTACTTATTTTTTTGTGTAATTTTTTTATTAGTTTTTTATTTTATTTCATTTTATTTCATGTTTTAACTCTGTACGTATAAACAGACATCTCTTGTGATACTTTCCGAAGTTTCTGTTAAATATTTTTGTACATTTTTTAGCCGTGAATACATTATGCTTCATATTTTCAGATACACACATACAAAAATACGCTCCTATATTTTTTCTAACTTTTAACGCACAGCTGCGCCTATAATTTACTGCCCATGAAGGTAAGATATTGGAAACTTTTAAGGTATCTATAGCATCGTATGATATGATGCTGGCACGCACCACTTAACAGATGGAGAGAAAAAAATTAGATAAAAGGCAACTCAGATATATACATATAATGAAAAAAAGATTATTGAAAAAAAATAAATAAATTTGAAAAAAATTAAAAAAACAATATAAAAAAAAACAATTTTTTTAACTCAAGTGTCGAATTCGACTGCTTGTATATCATTTTAGGTTTTATGTCTATCTTTTGTTGTTTTTCTTGTAATCAAACTTCGCTACATACCATTTATTTAGGCGTCTGCAGGCATTTGGTAGGCAAATTAATTTTTTTGTGTTTGAAATTTTTGAATACGTAGTGTGGGTATAAATTATAGGTGTAAAAAAGTGTGTTATTGAACATAAATACCCAAAATGTTGGTATATTTTGGAATGCATTTATAGGCTGTTTGAAAGTTTTCTGGTTGGTTTGATTGATTTCCGTTTTAAGTAAGAAATGATGTACGAGAATTTTACTTTAAACTTTATTTTTACACAGACACAAGATTCAACATTATTTTTAATGTAAAAACTTATATTTTATATTTAAATATTATGAAATTTTCATATCAAAAACTAAATAATTTTAAAAGGTTAATTAATTTATCAGTTATTGACTTAATTAAAAAAAAAACATTTAAAAATTATTCAAAATGCAACCAATTTATTTGCATTAAGCGTTTACTCTCCATTCAAATAACTTTTAACCCTAAAATATTCTCCGAAATATCTGCAACCGAAAACTACTGAGCCCAAGCAAAAGACTTAAGCAACAAACTTGTTTGATAAATTGTATTTAAAAAGATTGAATATCTATTAAAATGCAAAATTTATATACCCAAGCAAATTATACCAACTTTATGCAAAAAAACTGGATAAGCTTGGCGTTTAAAATGATAAGAGGTTAAGCAATAAATTTACGAAAATAAATACGTATGAATTGAAAATATAAAATTAACGTAAATGTATGCATAAAAAAGCGGAAAAAAATTATGCAATAGATATTAAAAATTTGTTAAACAAACTGGATATTCAGCACACTTTTGCAGTCATTTAAGTATTACTTTATATTATTTTGACAAGCTAAAAACTGAGTTGCTTAGCTTATCTCGTATTATGAATGATCTGAGAGGTGAATTCAAATCCATTTCAGTTTGAAGTGGCTTAACAAAAGAAATAAGAAATTAAAAATAAACAAAAAATAAAATTAAAATGCAACCAGATATGACAGGGTATAGACAGAAAAATCTCTATTTCAATATACTTTAAACAAAAAATAGATAAACTAAATTAAAAAAATAGACATTTGCAATCACAAGCTTACGTTACATATGTTATAGGAAATATAACTTGAAATTTAATCTACATTAAATCTGTAACTGTCACTTTGAACATACACACATTTTTTTTTTAAGTTGACCAAAACTATAGCGACTAAACAAAACTTTACTAAACTAGTTTTTTTTTTTTTTTGAATATATTATGGCAACAGTTGACAAGCAAACAAAACTAAAATGACAGCATAAAAATCAGAAATAAAAAATAAAATAAAAAAACACTCTACTAACTGACAGAAATTGCAAAACGCCAACTAAAATTACAGGCTCGAGTTCAAGCAGCTATGTATGTGTGTATGTACGTGTGGCTAGTAAATAGATAAGTTTGCAAGACAAGCTTAGCTTAGCGCAGCGGGCACACACACGCCAAATAGACAACAAATGACCAGTGTGGAGCAACAGCAGCAGCAGCAGCAGCAGACAGTTAACAAAACGGGCCAGTGGGCAGAGCTAAGTACAAGAAATCGCCCAAAATGTCCAGCTGCACACCAATCTCCACTATTAGAAGTATATGCTATATAGTATGTGGTGAAGTCAGTTTGTTATAGAAACAAAATATAGTGGTTAGTGGAGGGAAAAAATCTGACTGACAGCTTGCCGTTTGCCGTTTGCCACAGAACTGGTCAATTCGGCAGCAAGCTGCATTTTAACTGACTTACTTGCGCACTCTACGCTATAATTTTGGAAAAGTGCATGACCAAATTGGTTGAAAATGTACAAGAAATTAGAGCAGCGTACACGCGTTGTGCTTTGTTGTTGGTGAACGGGAGTGGCTTGGTTAGAAATTAGCGTAGGTATTTGCTGATTATATGTACTAAGTGCATAGGAAATCGGTGAATGTAATGCATATATGTACATATATCTATGTATTCACAAAATAATAGTTATCTGAAATTTTTTAAGTGGTAAGAAAATTAATATGAAAAAATAGTTTATGATTAAAATTTAAAATTATTTATATATTTCTATTTTTTAAATTTAGTACTGAGATAAAAAGATTAAAATTAAGTAAATGTAGCAGGCGTGTTGCTTTACAGGAATTATGAGTTTATTGTTATTTTTTTTATAAAATTTTATGTATAAAATTTGGTAAAAAATCATTTTCAATAAAAATCGTACTTTTTATTATTTTACCAAATATAATTATAATATTATAATCACAAAAATATTAGTTTTTATATATTTGTATTAATTTCTTATAAAAATATTACTTTTATGCTCTTTGAAGAAAAATAGTAAATTATTAAAAAATTTTGTTTTTCTTATTGTCTTTCATATTAAATTATTTACCATATATCCTCATCGAAAAAATACTTTTCCTTTGTCTTCAAAACACACCAAAACTGCCTACTTGACTTTATCATCGGTGATAAATTGTTTACCCCAAAGCCCTTTTTTCATTATTGGAAACATATATATATAATAATCACTCACGGTCAGTTCTGAGTTGGATGGCTGATTCGAAATATCGCAACGCAAAGCGGTCCTTATATTTGCAAGGGCATAGCATTCTTGGTACCTTAGTCATAAAAATGGTTGTATCAGATACTCCAGCCATTTCGGTGAGTTGTTTCTTCTTTAGTCGAGCATCATCCAGGTCAATTTTTTTCACTTTCCGGATAAGTTCAGGCACGGTCAACTCTGTCCGGCCGTCCTGCCTGGTCATCTTCAACGGACTTCATTTCTTGTTTTAATAAACACGGCTACTTATACATCATGGTTTTTTCCGGCCAACAGTCGCCGTAAGCCAAAAACATGTCATTATGGTCGCAACTGCTATTGCTTGATAAGGAACTTAATAAGAAACTTTTTAACGATATTAGATTTTTTCTATATTTCACTTTTCACTGTCCATTATATTGATTTGTTGACGATAGCACAAATACTTGTTTGATAATAATGAAACCTCGTATTTTACTAGTTATAAGTCACTATACACGTTCCGATCCTAACAAGCTTATTCACCACCGCGTACATAAAATTGCCGCTTAATATTTGTTAAGATTTATTTTTAATTAATTTTAAAACTAATTTTTATGATAAAAATAAAATAAATACTACTAATATATTCTACTGACAATGGTATACATATTTTTAAGAACTTCGTTATTATTTAAAATTAAAAATTTCCTTTGACTTGCTTACAACTTTTTTCAATTTGTGAAAGAAATTATTAAAAATACTTTCTTTGTCTTACACTTGTATTGCCATATGCAGCTTCATTCCCTTTTATAAAAGCTCATATTTTATTATTATGAAAATTTTTGCATCTGAGTTTTTTTTATTGCATTTTGCAAAGACCAGTTTGGCTCTTAAATCTTGAAATATAAGTTAAGCTTAAATCATTTAGAAAAAATTTTGCAATATATTCAGACAAATGATGCAATAAAAAGTTTGTATGTTTAATGAAAGTAAATATGTATACAAACGAATATGCATAAAAAAGAATGAAATTTGAACAGTATCATTGAGAGTAAGGTTTCAGTTGCTGGCAACCAACAATGAAAAGTAATTGTTAACTAATAAGTAAACAATAAGAAAATTAGATAGAAAAAGTTTGTTTTAATGAGTGAAATAATATAATCTTTTATTAAAACCACGTAAGCAATGTGAAGATTATTTATGAAATATATGAAAAGGTACATAAAAGCATTATGCAATAAAAGTTAGAAAATAAAACAAAATGAAAAAAATTTTAATTAAAATATGAATGACAAACTTGCATATAAGTAAAAATATATATATACTACATGCATTTGAACAGAATGAATATGCAAATATATAACAATATTTCTTTTTAATTTTAGTAGATTTTAATGTATAGGAAGGACAAACAGCCGCTTGTTTTCCGAACTATGGCTTATTTGAACTTTGATATTGAGTAAAAAGTTTGAAATTTTTGAAAAGATAAGTTTTTGGATAAAGAAAATTGGGAAATTTTGAAAGCTACCAATATGAGCAGTCTTCAACAGCAACTCCAACATAATTGTCAATTTTCAAATTGTTATATTGACATTTGATGTCCGTTGAACGTCTTGCAGTTGCCATTTGACTCTGAGAGATTTCTGTTTGAGGAGAGCCGTTAAAGACAAGTGCTAGGCCAGCCTTGCAGAGACTATTTATGAAAATAGTTAAGCTAAATTATTTATAACTATTTACAAAAACTATTTGAAAAAAAATTTTTCAACGTAAAATGTTTTTAAAGCCTTAAAAGTTATTTTCGAAATAAAAAACAAAAAAATTAATTTATTTGTTTACAAACGAAAAAATTTACTGCTCACTCTCAAAAATGGGCATACAAGATTGTTTATTGCCATAAACTCCAGAGCGAGATTCTGACTCATAAGCTCCGTTTGTACTAATTACACGCTTGCAATATACCATTTTTGGTAGCTGACAGGAATGCCTTAAAATTTGTTTGTAGGTACAAATTCATTTTATATTATATATATATTGACATACGTGTACATACATTACTCAAAGTTATGGAGTGATCTTGGGAATGACTAAAAGTGTATTGTAATGTAGCCTATAACGCAGTACACTTAGACTAGTCAAATGAAGACCTAAAAAGCAAATCGGTGTGTAGAACAAAAACAAAGCTTATAACCATTTACTATTACCACTTTTTGCAGAGATGTTCGAGTATGTAAATATGTAGATCTAAAATATAATACTAACAACTAATTTTTATAAATTAATATCAATTCGATAAAGTACTATTCGCTGAAAGACCACAAAAGTTTAAATAGTATATTAAACGTTGGTTGATGACAGCAGCAGCCGCATAAACACCCACACAGTGACAAGCATAAATAAATGCAATTAAAAATCGCAGATATATAAATAAAATAAAATAAAATAAAATAAAATAAAATAAAATAAAATAAAATAAAATAAAATAAAATAAAATAAAATAAAATAAAATAAAATAAAATAAAATAAAATAAAATAAAATAAAATAAAATAAAATAAAATAAAATAAAATAAAATAAAATAAAATAAAATAAAATAAAATAAAATAAAATAAAATAAAATAAAATAAAATAAAATAAAATAAAATAAAATAAAATAAAATAAAATAAAATAAAATAAAATAAAATAAAATAAAATAAAATAAAATAAAATAAAATATAAAATAAAATATAAAATAAAATATAAAATAAAATAAAATAAAATAAAATAAAATAAAATAAAATAAAATAAAATAAAATAAAATAAAATAAAATAAAATAAAATAAAATAAAATAAAATAAAATAAAATAAAATAAAATAAAATAAAATAAAATAAAATAAAATAAAATAAAATAAAATAAAATAAAATAAAATAAAATAAAATAAAATAAAATAAAATAAAATAAAATAAAATAAAATAAAATAAAATACAATAAAATAACATAAAATAAAATAAAATAAAATAAAATAAAATAAAATAAAATAATACGAAATAAAAAAATTAAATAAATTACGATAAAAGAAAATAAAATGAAGTGAAATAAAGTAAAACAAAATAAAATAAAATAAATAAAATAAAATAAAATAAAATAAAATAAAATAAAATAAAGTAATATAAAATTAAAACAAAAAAATAAATAAATTAAGATAAAAAAATAAAATAATGTGAAATAAAATAAAAGCAAAATAAAATAAAATAAAATAAAATACAATAATATAAAATAAAAAAATAAAATAAAATAAAGTGAAATAAAAGAAAATAAAATACCATAAAATAACATAAAATTCAGTAAAATAAATAAATTGAATTAAAATTGAATATTAAAATTAAAAAAATTGAATTAAATAAAGTAAGATAAATTAAATAAAATAAAATAATATATAATAAAATAAAAAAATAAAATAAAATAACATAACATAAAATGAAATTAACTAAAATAAAAAAAATAAAAACAATTAAATAAAATACACTAAAACAAAAACTAACAAACAATAAAACTCTGAAATAAAAATGAAGCAACATAACATAAAAATAAGTAAAAAAATAAGTTGAAATACAATCAAATGAGATAAGGTATAGTGATAAAAAAATAAAGTAAGTTAAATTATAAGAAACTAAATTAAAACTTAGAGTAGTGGAATAAATGAATAATTTTAGTTTTCGCCGCAAACAAAAATGGAAACCGCCAACGCGTCGCCGGCGCTAACCAACCGGAAGGTAAATGACCAAACGTTTACATTTATTTCATATGCAGCTATAAGTGTCTCTTGCAGACTTCTATTATGGTTTTGTTTATAGTTTGTAGTTGTAGTTATTAAAACTGTTTTTTTTTTTGTTTTTGTTTTAAATGCAGCAATCATAAATGAAGCAGACAAAGTTCAGGTGGGCGTTTGTTGTCTTGTCGACTTTAGTTGGCGATGAAAATGACCAATAAAGAAAATATAATGATAATATTAATTAACTCTTCAACTGAGTATGTTTTAAGCCTACATATGATAAAATGTGGGCGCTGCCAGGAATTAATGACAGTTAAAGTTGGTGTCACAAAATAAAAAACGGTAAAAAGTTGTAAGATATAAATGCGTGGATACAGAAAACAGTCGTTGAAGTGGTTGATTGACTACTTTTTTTAATATTTATTTTATATTTAGTATATTTTTAAATACTTTTTTAAATATTTTTCACTTTTTATTTGAAATATATTTCCATTGAAAACATTTTTCTCCCACAATTTATGCTAATTAAACGTTATGATATAATAAAGTTAATCGTGGGCATTCAGCTAGTCAACATACATATATACCTAGGCATATTTATAGTCCTACCGTAATAAACATTTTGATATATTATTTTGAGGTGGTGAACGAATATAAAAAATGTAGTTTATGCTATCGGACGGCGGCTTATTCAGCGAAGCGTGACTAAATGTGTGCTTGACCAACAAAAAAAAACAAAACAATGTAAATAAATAATCAACAGTCAACATTACTAGTCTAAACTAAATTCCTATACATACATATAAAAAAAATAAATTTAACATAACTGGGGTTGATTTATATCCGATGACTTTCATTTTTATGTCGTGAGGTTTTTTTTGTTTTTTATTTACCATAAATCACTGATAAGCGATAATCAGGAAATCAGGGTAAAGAGAGAAAGGCAAAAATGCGGAAGTGTAGTATCAAACATACTCGCACATATGCACATATACAGTATTCTCTCTTGTTTAGTGGAGGTATTTTTAAATGTTCAAATATAATCCATATATTTCGAATGTCATGCTGCCACGTGCGAACGTGTCCTTTCCGACTTCAATTGCTTTATATTCGCCTTCAAAGAGACCGCTGGTGATAGTGTTGTCCACTGCTTTGACTATGAAATGAGAAAGGCAGTACTCAACTCGCCATAATACTTACTTGAGCACGTACGATAAAAGATCGAATAATGCTAAGCATATTTATATACCTATGTAGCTAAGGATTAATTCTGCAATTTCTCATTAGCTCATTGCTATTCCTGTTGCAATGTATGTTGAGTGTTGCCTCTAAGGATTTATTGGAAATCAAAGCATTTGCCGCCCGGAAGTTTAATGTTATGCATGCATTTCTATTGCTCGTGCTTTCTTTTTCACATATTTATATTTATTTATAGTTTCGACAAATAAAATGGTATTTTTTTTCTATAGATTTAGTAGTAGTACTTTTACTTGGTAGCTAAATAGCTATTTAGAAAGTTTAATTTCATGCATTAAAATTTATTTGAGACCATTTTTTTCGTATAATGATTGAATTGATTTACTTTCAGTACTTTCATAATATTTTACAAAAGCTAATACATGTAAAAGTCGTACTAATTAATTAATTAACTAACATTATTATTAAAAAGAAATGATTTCAAAATGAATATGTATATTTAATTTAAATATTTAATTTACACGTAGAAAAGTCTAAACATGAAAAATCCGATTGCGATATATTTAATTTTTACTTTCTTTGTATTGCATGCATTAAAATATTATTTTAGATTATACTAATATGTCGTTTCAAAGTGTTATTAGCTTGCTGCCAGGAATATATATTGGTGTATAAGAATGTTATCAAAATTGAAATAAATAAAAATGTGATGTCTCTTAAAGCAGTGGGTTACGGCTACTGTTTTAGTTTATATAATTTTTGCATAATTTTACTTTTTTTATTTATTTTATTTTACTTTAGTTTATTTTATTGTATTTAATATTTTTATTTTTCTATTTTATTTTTATTTTGTGTTGTTTTATTTTAATTTATTTCGTTTTATTTTACTTTTATTTTATTTTATTAATTTATTTTATTTTATTTTATTTTATTTTACTTTATTTTATTTTATTGTATTTAATATTTTTATTTTTCTATTTTATTTTTATTTTATGTTGTTTTATTTTAATTTATTTTGTTTTATTTTACTTTTATTTTATGTTTATTTATTTGTTTTACTTTATTTTGGTTTTTTTTTATTTTATTAATTTTTTTTTATTTTATTTCATTTTATTCCTTTCTGTTTTATTTTCTTTAATTTTAAATTATATTTTATCCTATTTTATTAATTTTACTTCATTTTATTGTATTTTATTTCACCTTATTTTATTTGACTTTATATTATTTTTATATTTTTATTCTGTTTTTTATTTTACCTCATTTTACTGTATTTTATTTTATTGTAGGTATTTCATTTTTTATTTTATTTTGTTATATTTTATTTAATTATTTTTCAATTATTTGATTTTATTTTATTATATGGCTAGGTTATTCTACAAAAGTTTACATAGGCATAAACTAAAACACAATTTTTGTTCAATCTTCAAGTGGTTGATTATTAGTATTATTAATTTATTTTTTGCTGAGAGTTTTAACCAGCCTGATCTGTTTATCTACCAAAAAAATTAGACTATTAAATTTAAAATATATTATTGAAAATACAACATACACGTATTTATTTTGCTCTGTAATAAATCATCCTAATACAATTTGGAACGGATCAACTATTCAACAGCATTCCAAACAACAGAAGACTTAAGTCACGAACCTGATAACCACAAAATATTTTCCATAATGTATTTACATATTTATGTATTTACAACCAAGATATTTGCATATTAAATTATGTAGAACTGTATAATATGGTATCTTATACATATCTACATACTTGTATATGTACTTACGAACGTCCGCTTAATATTGAAAAAATTTCCCTTTTGTTCGTCCAAAAAATTTTCAAAAGCAAAAAAGAAAAACAAAAAAAAAATAACTAAAAATAACACACACATAAGTGAACAATCATTCCGCTATGTAAATCAGTTAATTATTAATCAAAAGTAAATCCCAAGTCTTTCCATAACCTATTGAGCAGCGGTGAAACAAGTTATCGAATATACAGCAACTAGCTGCAAGCAAGCTGATTATAAGAAAATCGAACTGATACGAATACTAGCTGGTTGTTAAATTTTTGAGGGCAATAGATTTTTGTGAAAGTTTTTCCCACTTAACGTCATTGTATACCGCCACTCACACAGTCAAGAGAGTCGGTGCTGACGACCAACAACCTTTATGTGTGGTTTAATATGGTACATACATATAGGTACGTGCAGGTGTATGGCTAAGCGCCAGCAGCAAACCAAACTGAAGCCAAAAGAGCTACTAGCGGTAGCTTAAAACCAGAAAATGCCCAAACACTTACTTGGTGGCTTTGGTAGCCCGTTGAAGTTTCCCTATTGGCAGTCAATACAAAAGCTTGTGAAAATGTAATGCAATGTAAAAAAATTTAGTTATATAAATTATATGTTATTAAAATAAATTAATTTATTAAAAAAAAAACTATTTTTTTCTAATCAACAAATTACTTAAAGCTAACACTGATTGTAAATATATATTATATTAATATAACTTTTTAATCTTTTTAAATGTTTTTCAAATTCAGTTTCTGCTACCATTACCAAACGATGTAGCTGATATACGAAATCTTAAATATTTTTGAACATAATTGTTGTAACTTACAACAAAAAATTAGCATAATAGGTTCCGATCTTAGTTTGATTAAATTAAATTATAAATTACCTCAAAAAAAAAAAATGAAGAAAAAAAATAGAGGCCAAGCAACAGCCGATTAAAAAGTGTATTTACGATATAATTTTTTTTGCCTCAGATTTCTGTTGCGGTAAAATTTTGAATATATAATTGGGCGGCTTTTAAAAAAATATTATAAATATTACTAATTGATAGCCAATGATGTTGTTATGAGAGTTTTTGAACAAGTGTTGCCGATAAATGTACACCTGTATGTATTCATAAAATAATATATATGAATATACATGTGGTTATGGGTATGACAAAACTCGTGAGAAAAATTTGGCACGCAGGAATAATTATTTCCACTATGTATAAGAAAATTTAACATGCTTATAATTTTCATGTATATGTATATTGGACAAATTAAAATATTAAAATTTTATAGTTCTTTATTCCAAAAAATATTTATATTTATTCATACTCAATGAAAGTTTAATATTTAAATAATTTATCATTTAAGTAATATAAATAATTAGTTTTTATTTTGTAATGAATTTACTGAATTTTAATATTTCCCATTTTATTTTTAATTTGTTAATTTTTTATTTTTATTTTGTTTAATTTAATGTTATTTTACTTAAATCTACTTTATTTCATTTTATATTATTTTATTTTAGCATAATTATTTTATTTGAAATTATTTTATTTTATTTTTAATTTAATTAAATTTAATTAAATTTTATTTTATTTAATTTTAATTTTAATTTATTTTATTTTATTTCATTTTCTTTTTCTTTTTTTATTATATTTCATTTAAGTTAATTTTTTAATTTAATTTAATTTTTTTATTTTAGTTTATTTTTTTTAATTTTTTAATTTTATTTTGTTTATTCGTCTTTGTAATTATTGTCGAAAATAGAAATATTTATGAAAAGTTTCCTCGTATTACCCAGAGTTCCTCATATATGCCTGATGAATACTGATACAGATATATACATGTAATACACATATGCTCATAAGCATAGCTGCAAGTCGTGCGAAACATTATTATTAGCAACAAACAACAAATTAAGTAACAAAACTATGTAAAGGCTTAATACTTAGCACACAATCGCTAACAATTACATACCAATACATACACGTATGCATATTTTTGTTATCACTTGCTGAGGATTTTCCTTACTACAGACACTTTAGCGCTCATTCGCTTTCATTACCAACGACAATGCGGCTATAAGCAATCTAACCACAACAACAAAAACAACAGAGTCAAAGAAATTTCCGCTCATTTAAACGTCACACAATTGCAGGGAGTGATAAATTAAGTAGACATGCGTGCAAAAGCAAAAACGTTAAGCAAACAAGCGCACATATACATTCATATAAGCATACGAAAAAAGTTGGGCAAGTTATACACAAAAGCACCAAGACTCTTTGTCAACTTTAAAAGTTTACATATATTCGTTCATATGTATGTTGGCAAGTACTCAGACACAATTTTTCTTTCCTGCTGTCTCACTTGAATCACTTTGCCGACACGATCAATTAATTCTGCTGTAATTTTCTTACTTCACCACTGTTTGATTGAAATGTTCGTGTGAAAATTCGAGTTAGGCTCTTCTACAGTGGGTATTTAGCTAAATGTGAGTGAAAAGTCTGCAGTGTGTGAGATTGCATAATAAAATTGTTAACGCATTGAGTGGGCAATAACAATAAGAGAAATGCATATACATGCATATATACCTACATATGTGAGTGCGTGTATGTTAAATAAAGATAAATAAAATAAATTAAAAACAAATAGTAATTAAAGTAATAGTAGCAACATAAAAAACTTAAAAAGAAAATAAAAGAAAAAAATATAGGGAATAAAAATAAAAAATACAAAATAAAACAAAATAAAATAAATTAAAATAAAATAAACTAAAACAAAATAAAATAAAATAAAATAAAACAAAATGAAATAAAACAAAATGAAATAAAATAAAATAAAATAAAATAAAATAAAATAAAATAAAATAAAATAAAATAAAATAAAATAAAATAAAATAAAATAAAATAAAATAAAATAAAATAAAATAAAATAAAATAAAATAAAATAAAATAAAATAAAATAAAATAAAATAAAATAAAATAAAATAAAATAAAATAAAATAAAATAAAATAAAATAAAATAAAATAAAATAAAATGAATAAAATAAAATAAAATAAAATAAATAAAATAAAATAAAATAAAATAAAATAAAATAAAATAAAATAAAATAAAATAAAATAAAATAAAATAAAATAAAATAAAATAAAATAAAATAAAATAAAATAAAATAAAATAAAATAAAATAAAATAAAATAAAATAAAATAAAATAAAATAAAATAAAATAAAATAAAATAAAATAAAATAAAATAAAATAAAATAAAATAAAATAAAATAAAATAAAATAAAATAAAATAAAATAAAATAAAATAAAATAAAATAAAATAAAATAAAATAAAATAAAATAAAATAAAATAAAATAAAATAAAATAAAATAAAATAAAATAAAATAAAATAAAATAAATAAAATAAAGTAATATAAAATAAAATAAAATAAAATAAAATATGATAAAATTAAATAAATTAAAATAAAATGAATTGAAATAAAGGAAAATAAAAAAATTAAGCAATAAAAAATAAAATAAATTATAATAGTGTAAAATCAGTTAAATGAATAAAAACCCAATTTATTTTAAACAAAATAAAATAAAATGAAATAAAGTTAAAAGGAGGAAAAAGTAGCAGAAAAATAATCACATAAATTAATAAAAATAAAATGAAATAAAATAAAGTAAAATAAACTAAAATAAAATAATATAGATTGAATTACTATATAAATAATACACAATAAAATATTGAAGGGCGTAAATCGCAAAAATTTACGAAAAAACATTAGTTTAATCGAATAATCCAAAGATAGTTTTTCTATAAGTTATTCATTAGGCAAGCTCGAATGTGGACATTCATTAATTTGTATGAAAATCAAACAAAACGAAAAAATAAATTTCTTATTTCTCAAATTTTTCACTTTTTGTATTTTCTACTCTTCATTTCTTCACATTGCGCACTCAAAGCGTATTTCGCAAGTTGACAGGCACACAAGTTTCATTTCAAAAATACAGCTGTTACCTTAATATACTTAAATATTTTTGCCTACACAATACTTGTTAATTTCGCTCCTTTGCAAAATTTTTTATAAATATTTTCGTACAATTATTATTTTTTTCATATACTCGTATGCACAACGAATATTCATATATATAAAAACCCAAACAATTTTCTTGTCTCTTTGCTGTTTTTTATTTGAAAATTACTGTGGTTTCCACAGCTCACGCACATGTCCACACACATACAGACAAACATCAGGTGCTTGCTTGGAATGTGAGTGAACCAAAAATTGATTTTTTTTTTAACATTAACAACCGTAACAACAACAACCTTTGGGTAATATTTAATGACAGACGATGCATTATTACGTCACGCATGCGCATTCATTGTCAGCGGATTAACAAGGTGTAGTTGGCAGAAGGAAGACACCCAAAAAAAAAAGAAAAAAATTTAAAATAATAAAAGAAGTAAGAAACGTACATGATAAAGGAATGAACTTATTGAAATGGAAAAAATAAGAATCATGGAAGTAATAAGTGAAGCAAAAATTTGTGGAAGAAAAACGATTTATTAGTTTTTCTGATTTAATTTTCTTTTACATTTTGTTTTCAACACAGTTACTGTACCAAATACTCATTTCTTTAATTATTAGAACATATGTATGTACGTGAGATTCTCTCTTCGCGCCGTTTCACAAGGAACGAGCAGAGTTTGTAGAGATTACCCTAATCAATGTGCAGCGGCTGGGCAGATGTTGCTTTTTGATTGAAATTTTTTCTTATTTTTCATTTAGATAATGAAGAAATAGCACACTGAAGGTTGTGCATGAGGAAATAAAGAAATTTGTAGAGCATTAAGCAGTTTTATTTGAAGGACGAAAATATATTGTTAAAGTTCTCTTAAAGGAATTTTTTTTTATAAATTGTTTGATTTTTTGTGGAGGGGAAATATTAAAAAATTAAATTTCAATACAAAAATTAAAATAAATGCAGAAATCATAAAATTTTTATTTTAAATCTAAATATGGCATGAAAAGAATTTTGAGATATCCAAACAAGAACCAAAAATTTAAGCCAAAGCAAGAAATAAGATTTTTAATTTAAGAAAACACAATTTTTTTTCTGGTAAAAAAATAAAAAAAATAAAAATATGTTTTCACAAAAAAATTTGGTCAAAACTTAATTAATTTAAATAAAAACTTTTTTTGGATGCTGAAATTGGTTACTGGGAACTATTAATAATTTATAATTATTATCAAAATACAATTTAAAAATGTATTTAAATTATTAGTAATTTTAATACATAATTATACTAATTAATACTAGTATAATTGAATAATATTAATTTTACTAGAATGTATGGGTGTAAATACATATATGAAGAAAAATTACAATTAGCCAAATTGAAAACAAACTGAAAGCCATTTTAATTTTGAACGAACTTGAAATGAAAAATTATTGTTAATTATCTAAAACTCAAAAATAGAATTTCAATAAATTAAAAATAAATATTTAAAAAAGAAAAAATCAAGTAATTTTTATACTTATGATAATTAATATATTTAACTTAAAATATTTTAAATAAAAAATGTATAATAATGCATGTATGTTATGTACGGTAAAATATACGCGAGCATATACAAAAAGTAAAAAAAATCTATAAGGTCAATCACTCTATGTTAATTTTTAGCTCGCAAAATATGTATACTACTTGCATGACAGCAAAAAGAAAAATTTCAAAGTCAAATTGGGTGTATTATACTTGCAAAAACAATTATATACACACACTACATACATACAAATAAAGCCATTTTCCTTTGCAAATATAATATCTAGATTTTTTTAATCTTGACAACACCATCTGATAATTGCTAAAAAATAATTATTTCAAGTCAAACGCAGCTGTGTCTTGGCCACAAATTTACAACACATACACACATACACATATGTAGATATATACATTGAAATAGAAGGGGTATTCTCATCAATTTGAATCGTGTTTGTTTATTTTTTTTCAAACTTTTAGCTATAAGTTAAGCATGTATGTATAATAGCTTGTTGCTGTGTGATTCATCGGTAGTCTAGCTAGCCGAAGCATAAATATTAACAAAGCAAGGAAATTAGAGTGCGCTCATTCTCATTACACTCTGTGTTTAAATTTTTTTTTGGTTTCTATTTCTTCTGCTTCACAGCAAAACAAAAGCGAAAAGAGAGATATCAAAAGGGCACATTATAAAATTAATATATACTAAATAAACTATGTTTATATATATAATGAATTAAATAAGTTATTTTTATTAAGAGAAAAACTCAATAATACAACTTTATTATTTATATACTATTTTACTATGAAATTGTAATAAATGGAAAAAAGAAATAATGCATTACAGTTTTTGAAATTTTTTCGGAATAAAATTGTGTGCGATTTCTAAAAGTCTAAATATAAATACCTCATTTGTATTCAGCTCTATTCTGAAAGAAAATTGACTTTGTAAAAATATTAGTTTTTTTTTTATACATATTTTCCAAAAGTCACACCATTTAATGCAGAAAAATTTAAACCATATTATAAAATAAATATAAAAAATTTTTTTAAACTAAAAACAAACAATAACTGAGCAATAACAAAACACATTTGGACCGAGAGCCCTTTACCTAATACGCCACCATGTTTCCTCAAATGACTTGGCATAATATATTTACAACCGACAAAAATAGCCACCGAATATAATTTAATGACAAGAAAATACGGAAATTATGACTTAAACATAACAAATAATATTTTAAAACACACAAGGTACATAAGAGAATATAACAAAACGTTCACTTGCATATGTGTAGGTACACTAATAGTAGTACATATATAAAGAATATATATAAAATATAAAACAAAAAAAAAATAAATAATACAAAACAATTTAAAATAAGTTGAAATTAAATTCAATAAAAAAAACATATTACAAAAAAACAGAAAAAAAAACAAAATAAAGTAAAATCAATTCAAACAACAAAATAAAAGAAAAAAATTTAAAAAAAGATAGAATAAAATTAAATAAATTTTATAAAATAAAAAAAAATATAGTAAAATAAAGCAACATAAATCAAAATAAAATAACATAAATTAAAATAAAATAAACAAAATAAATCAGAATAAAACGAATTTAAAAAATAAAAAATAAAATAAAATTAAATATATAATACAAAAAACACATGTAGTAAAATAAAATAAATCAAAATAAAATAACATAAATTAAAATAAAATAAAATAAAAAAATAAAAAAAAAAATAAATTAAATTAAATAAAAGGTTAATTTAAACTAAGTTAAATAGAAATAAATTAAAAAACATAGTAAAATACAATAAAATTAAAGCAAAACAAAATAAAATAAAATGGAATAAAACAAAAATATGTGAATTAAAAAAAATTTTATTAAATAAAATAAAGTAAAATATAATAAAATAAAATTAAATAAAATAAAAATTTAAATCAAAAAAAATAATATGATACAAAAAAAAAGTAAATAAAATAAAATAAAATTAAAAAATATTAAAAATAATATATTAAAATAAAATATAATAATATAAAGTAAAATAAAATTAAAAATAAAAATTAAAAATATGGAAACAAATTGAATAATTGAAGAAAAATAAAACAAAATAAAATAAACCAAAACAAAAAATGTTTGCATTAATTCATGCGGTTCTTTTGTTCGGAAATTAAAAAAAAAATAAATAAAAAAACTCCTAGCATAGCTCGAAATTTCAAACGAATTTAAGTCAACCACTTATAAACTTCAACAACAACGATAACGGCATACCAAATCTATCATAGCTATATCACATATTTTTTTTATTAATTTAGCGACCGCTGCTATGGGTGCCTCGAAATTTTGTCACAGTCTAGAAAAAACCTGAAAATAATTGCTTTACTAAACCACAAGAATTTTCAAAAAAGAAAAATCTAGATTTCTTTGTTTTTGTATACACATGTTTATGAATGTATCTACATAAATATAAACAAAAAAGTTATATATGTTAACGTATCTACATGAAACAGTCATGCCAACGAATTTATTAAACTAACACTGCATTAAAAGACAACAAAGTACCTACACATATACATTCATTTGAGAATTAAGTGGAAAATAATTACAAACCACCAACGAAAATCACTCAAGCAATAATTCAGGCGACGACGAATGTCAACTGTTGCAAGAACACTTGTTTGTGGCCAAAACCAGTCAAAAGTTTTATATATACAAATAAACCTTTTTAATTATATATGTTACTGTATGTACATTTGTATGTATTAATAATAACATGCATAATTTTTTTTTTCGGTAAGAAATGTGCTTTACCCTTGATATTCTTTAACAGTCGTCAGTACAATAAAAATATAAAATATTGTATTGCATATACTATAACAAGAATTGAAAATATATGAATTAAAATTAATAAAAAAACAAAAAATCTATAGTAAATTAGGTAAAAAAAAAATATAGAAATAAAATAAAATAAATTAGAAAAAAAAATATTACAAAAAATTGAACAAATTAATTAAATTATATAAACCAAAATAAAACAAAATAAATCAAATTAAGATACGATAAAATAAAGAAAATAGAAAATATATATAATAAAAAATTAAATATATTAAATTATTAAATAAACCAAAATAAAATGAATTACTATAAAATAATATAACTTAAAATAAAATTGAAAAAATAGAAAAACTAAATTAAATTAAATAAAATTAATTGAGTTAAATTAAAATAAAATAAACTAAAATTAATTTTTATTAATTAAATGAAACGAAAAAAATAACATCAAATAAACTAAAATTAGAAAAATATATATTAAAAAAGATACCAAATGAAATTGAATAGAACGATGTAAAATTATATATAATTAATTAAATTAAAATAAAATAAAGTAAAATGAAATAAAATAAAATAAATTAAAATAAAATAAACTAAAATAAAACAAAGTAATATAAAAGGGCACAAAATAAAGTAAAATTTTATAAAATAAAATAAAATTAATTAAAATACTTTAAATTGAAATAGACTATAATAAAATGAAATAAAACAAATAAATTTAATTAAATACAATAGAAAAAAATAAAATAAAATAAAACAAATAAATTTAATTAAATGCATTACAAAAAAATAAAAAAAAAGTAAAAACATTATAAGAATAAAATAAACCAAAATTAAATTAAATTATTTTAATTAAATAAAATAGCATTAAATACAATAAAATAACATGAAAAGACACAATATAAAAAATGAATGGGATAAAATAATATCAAATAAAAAGCCTAAATAAGAAAAATAAAAACTCACAGAAATATTTTCCATTCATGAATTGTAAACAATGAATAACAAAAGGTGAATTAAAACATTTAAATTGTGTGGCTAATATGGTCATACATCACATATGTATGCCATACATATACAAATGTGTGCATAATTTACATTCTACTAGGTAAACATGCAACACTTATTGCTCGCATGCATTACCGTGACTTACTCAAACGCTTGCGCTAACCGCATGTAAGTATATGAATATATGTACTCGTATATACAACAATAAATAGTTTCTCGCGAAAAAATCACATTCCGCACATATTTATGTAAATTTTATAGTAATTGTAAATGCAGTTTAGCTAGCCGCTGGCGATTTATTAATTAAGCTTTTATGAGCACACGACTTGTGTTCATTGACGCATGCGCACTGGCGCAAAGTATTTAAATTTATGCTATTGTTCTAGACAGTGACAAGTATTTTATTTATTTTATTATTATCAAAATAATTTTTTTCTTTGAGTAGTTATGGTTAATTGCGGGCTGGTCGGTATTAGTGGTATTATTGTAATTGTAAAGTTAAAATAGGGAGAGAAATAGCTGTTGAAGTACTCATTTCTTATGTGGGTCTAAAGAAACCAATGCTATTATTTTTTAATAATTGAGATTTATGTATTTCATATTATCATGGGATTTATTTTTATTTTATAATTTATATAAATTTTCTTTATAAACAGTTTAATTGAGAAGCAAAAAGAACCAATTGCATTACACGTATATGTGGCAGAAAAATTTACATTTTTAAATAAATTATATAATTATATTATATTATATTTTTTACTTTAGAAACAAATCAATAAAAATGCTAGAATTAAAAAAATAGTAGTTTTTGGGATCTTTTTTAAAAAAAATTATTTTTCATATTTATTATATTTATTTTTTTACAATCATTTGTGTTATTTAAACATAGTAATTATATTAAACTTTCCATTTTTAATTCTTATTTATATTCATGATGCTTTTTTATGGAAAATAATTTTCTTTCAATCTAAAATTAATAAGTTTGTCTTAAATATATATTTTTTTTTAATTCCAGTATTTTTATTTTGAACATATCGCATTTGTCACACCATATATTAAAATCAAGATTTTTTCTTCTCGCAGGTATGTAACTTTAATTGTGCCACCATACTGCTTCCGACAAAAAAAATCCTTTGCATTACATTTTTCTATGCAAAGTAGCAAAAGAATTGCGGAAAAAATCCAAAAAACTTACCTTGCAAGTTTGAAAAAAAGCGCCAACACTAGTTTTCGTATAGAAATCTGCATTATTTTTGGGCGCTTTGGCGGGCAGTGGCTGTTGTATGGCATTTTGTTGTTGTTGTTGCTGTGTAGCAGCAAGTGGCGCATGCGGTGGCGCTGTTTTAATAGCAATAGTATCCATTTTTTGCTTTGGATGATTTTTAAAAAGTTATTTTTAAATTATTTTTCAAAAATCTTTTTCTCACACTTTTTGCATATAATTTTCGCGATTTTAGCTTTAGCATATAATTATATTGTATGCATGTGTGTAAGACTTATGTAGCGTTTATACGCTTGAATGCACGCGAGTAGTGGTTGGTTTTTATAGTTATATGGGTGTGGGCGTTATTTAGTATGTCTACATTATATATTTGTATATATCTCATGCATTTATTTTTGCACAACAAATATTCCTTCTTAAATTTTTCGTTTATTTATTTATTTATTTTTCTTGCTCCTTCAGCTTGAAAACGCTGCACTTGTTGGCCGACCCTTTCAGATATGCACAATACACGTATGCTCACAAATGACGCACATCCATAACAAATGTGCACACCTTCATAGGTATACTAATTTAAGGAAGAAGAAGCGGCACACTTGATGAGGGTTGCGCACCTTTTCCGATATGTCTGTCTGTCCACCTTCGGTTTGTTTGTGGCAAGTGTTTCTCTTTTGGCTTGCAAAAAATATGAAGTTGAAAAAAAAACACTCGGAACTACGACACAACTGTTGTTGATTTACTTCCCTTCCGCTTTGCGCTTCTTCGTTCTGCACGCTTTCGAGAGCAGCTTTTAACTTTTACACCTGTTCACTGTCAAGGCATATAATTTATTGTATTTGGTTCATAATGCAAAAAAAAAAATAAATATGGTTACTAGGCGAGGGTATTTGTGGTTGTTGTTTTTATTTTTGCATGTTATTTAAGAAATTACAGTTTTAAAATTTCCTTAAATTATTTAATTTTCATTTGTAAATTTTGAGTATTTTGTTTTATATCGCTTTCATCTGATTTTTCCGCTTTTATTAATTTGTTGTTGTAATTTTTTTTCATATAACTCTTCACATACGAGTACATACATACATCATATGTCACTTGTATATCGCATGACAATTTGTAGCACATAAAATGTTTGTATCCCTTTCATTTCCAAGTGTCACATCGGTCAATTTTTAATTATTTAATTACTATTTCAAGCCATTTTGGCGTTTTGCTCAGATCATCTTTGACATTAGCAGTCAAAAGTTGCACATTCGTGACTACAAAGAGTTTACAACAAATACTTAAGACAGAAAGTTAGATGAACATGCCCTGAAATGTTAAGCTTTGTGGGTTTTCGTTTAAATGGAACTGTTTCAGACCATATATTTTTTGGAAGTAGTGTTTTTTGTTATTAGTTTTATTAATTTTTTTTCTTTAATTTTTTTCTTTGATTGATTTTAATTTTTGTATAATTTAGTTTGTAATATTTTTATTTATTTTATTATTATTTAGTTTTTGTCTATCTCGATACTTTTTAGCAATATATTGCCTCAATGATTTAGAAAAATACACCCCAACACTTCAATTATGCTCAAAATAATTCTCACAGCAGTCAACACCGTTATTAATTATAAATCCGCAAACCAAATTCAAGCACAATTAAATTTATAAAAATACACTGCTCACACAGTTGCTGTGATTTCACTTAAAATCACCAAATTTTTGTTTGTTTGTTTTTTCTTTCTTTCTCACTATTAAATAGTACTTTGATAGTTACTACACGTATTTATGTAAATACATTTACACTTATGCTTGTAAACGCGTACTTCTTTATTACTTTTCACTCATACACGTGCACTTTTTTCTAGCGCTTCTTCTTCTTCAGCTACTACTTCTTAACACCAAACATATAATTTCCATCTTTGCCTCTCAGTTAGTTAAGTTAGAGTTTTGTGCCACATTTTGTATTCTTCTTTGAATTCACTTATTTTTGTTTTATTTTTATTGCATTTGTCTTGCATTGTTATTCACCGCTTGCTTCGATCTCGGTTACTTGCGCCATGACGTCCACTACTCTTTACCGCATGCTAAACACTGAATTCGTTTGTTGTACAGGTAAATGTAAAATCCCTCACATAAGCGGTAGAGTCAGTGTTTTTGTAGTGTGTTGTTGTTATTACTTTATGTGCTTGCAAATGCAAACATTTTCGAACAACAGCTAAGAGCGCGGCTTACTTACTCAATTAATCGTATAGTAAACAATTGTTGCTTTGGTTGGGTGAGTAGTGAGTAGGGAGTAGTGAGAAGTACGCTCTTTGCTTAGGTTACCTGTTATTTTAGCCAATTCGGTGAGTCAAGTCACTGTTTATGTGGGAAATTGTTGGTTGTATTTTTTGTGTTGCCTACTTATTGGCGTCGCGGTAACAGAATTGTGATAAAAATGTATATACAATTCTCTATTTTGTGTCCATAGTTAATGTTATTTTAAAATGTTAATGTTAATATAAAGCTGTTAATGTTATTTTAAAGATGTTTGTGTTAATATAAAGCTGTTAATGTTAATTAAAAGATGTTAATATCGATTTAAAGCTGTTAATGTTAACTTAAAAGTATTGCTGTTAACAGCTCCATTTATTAATGGACCAGGTAGGTTATTTAACATTTAAGTAACCAGAGTTGTCTTGCATTGCCTTTACAGCAGTAAACTGACAAATTGAATTTAACAGATTTTCGTATATCTCTATTTTGCGGGAAAAAAATAAAAATTTATGTAAAGGAAAATAAATAAAAAATTAATGAAAATAAAAAATAAGTATGCAAGTTTGCGATTGTTACATAACAGAAATATATAAAATAAAACGAAATAGTCTTCCTTCAGTGTACTACCCATAGCCAAGACATTTTGCCATGCGCTGGGTACAGCAGATCGTCTGTCTATTTATTGATTTGGAAGATATAGCTTTGTACCTCCTGCGTCGACTTAGTTACGTGAAGCGCCCTCGAAACTCGAGTGTGTCCTCCGATTTCAGTACCAAAAGGGGGATGGTAGAAATCAATAATTTATCTATCACCATCAGTTGGGCCTTTTCTCCTTGTCTTTATAGGATTAGCATAACTTTATTTAGCCAAACTAGACTTGCTATTACTTCCTTCTGTACATATATCCAATCTTTTGGTGAGATACATCACTTATGCGATGCTGATGTGATGCATAATGTCTGCACATGAATAACATTTTTCTGTTAATGAAAATTAACATAACATTTGTCAAACATGCTGTATGCATTACTGTTAATCAAAATTAATGACCGCAGTTAACATGCATTAAACAACAAGAAAGTATTATTTCCGTTCTAACACGCCTGAAAATATGCAACGCTATTGCAATTCATATTATTGAGAGTTCGTGGCTACAATCTTTTGTCGCTCTACACACACACTAACACAACATGACTAAATCACGCTTAAGAGAAAATGGCTCAACAAATTCGAACTACTGAGCGAGGGAATTTTTGGTTTTTAAACTTTACTTGAAGTAATTAAAAAGAAAAAAAATTAAAAATAAAAGCAACTTTTGAATAAACGAAACTTGCACAAAAGCAGGTAAAATATTAAAGTTTTCTGGGTAGCGCATTGTACCTCATACACAACCGGATTATGGCGTACTTTATTGCGATCGCCAAAAAGGACTAAAAACAATTTGGACGCGAAAGTTAAAAATAATGTTGGCGTCAGCGATATTTTCAAGTCACGTACTACTCCATACTCTACTACTACGTGTAGTGGTGGCAAGAGATAAGAAATCGATTTAAAGTAAAGCAGGCGGTTAAAGTTTTAAGTGAGTTTTCGTGGAATAAAATGAGGTGTAAAAAAATATTTTGGATATAAGTATAACATTAAAATGAACCAAAAGTGGTATATACGAAATATTTAATAAAAAAATATTGCTCAAAGAAGTAAATATATATGCTTTGCACAGCAAATATAGAAATAAAAGTTTTAAATATTAAGCGATGTTGTTTTTTTTTGTTTCTTCAAAGACTAAAATTATAAAAATGATTTTTGCTTGCAAATATAAAATATTTTTTTTTTTTTTGCTTATGTCAAAAGCATTTTCTTTTCAAAATATTTAAAAATTATTATATAATAATAATAATTTTTTTTAATTTTTCACTCTTTACATCTTCATTATTCTTAGTCTGCAAAATTATTACTTTAAACTGCGCACACCTTTACCCCCTTCCACTCCATTCATAGTCCCCACACCTCAATTTCAAACTTGAAAAATAACGTACAATCGACGCATTAGCTTGGCGCGCGCGTGCTCAGACTCAAGAGCGCGCCTTCCAGGTACAAACAAATACACAAAACAGTACAAAAAAAACAAGCAACGAAAAATCACAGCTCAGCTGCAAAAGCAAAATAAAGGCACGTCAAGTAAATAACAACAACAAAGAGTAAAAATCTTAGCGTAGAATAAAATTAAGCGCGCATACAATAACAACAACAGCAGCAGCACCAGTAATATTGTGACTACCAACCCAACTCAGCCGGTCACAAAACAAAATGGCCGCTATTGGCTGTTGTTTGCTTCGTGTTTTCTTCTCTTTATTTTTTTCTTGGTTTGGCCGCCTTTCTTATTTGCTTGTCTTTTAACTTTGTCTTGTTGTTTACCTGCCACTCAGCATATCAGCAGTATATTGTGAGCTTAAGGAAACTGGTTTTTTGTTGTTGGCTGCTTTTATGCTTCTTTTTGTTTTAGTTGTAGGTAGGTAGTGTGTATGTGAAGACTCGGGCACACATACAGTGAGTAAGAACGTAGTAGATAGTAAATACTTATGTGTGTGCGTGTGTATTGAAAAAGTTATCACTAACACAAACATACGAGTGTATATTTACATGTACACAAAATCATAGCTGATTTCTTAAATGTCGTAACTAAATGGTTTTTGAATATTTAACCAGATTTTACTTTTACTGGAAAACCAAAAATTTTATTATAGAAATTAATTTTTTGTTCAATAGTAATTTGTTCCAACGAATATTACAAAACGCTGCTGAAGAATATTTAGTTTCATATACATATATATATATATGTATGCATATTTAAATTTTTAATTTTATTGTTTTTGTAATTAAAAAAAGAATTATTGCATTTTTCAAAATTTCAAAATTTTCAGTTAGGGCATTTCTGTATTTCATAAATGATGCGTAAATAAGTATCTTTCGAAATTCTGAAACAGTAATTTAATTTTTACCCAAAATTTCACATTTTTTAGTTATGCCGTTTTTACATTTCCCAAATGATATATGTATGTATGTACGAATATACGTGTATGTACATTTACAGCAAACCGTTCACCTTTTGGCTAACACTCAATCTGCTGATCTGGCATAAAATCGGCTTTACAACATTGATTGCAGTACATTAATATGTATGTATCTATGAGTATGTGTGTGTACTAAAAATCACCATTGCATATGTATGCATGCATAATCAGTGATAGCACCTAATAGTAGTAGAAATAGTACTACGAATATCACTACGGCTGCTGGCATCGGTATAGACCTTCAGAGTCTAAGCGAAAGCATCGCTAATCTGTGCTGAGCAGCAGTCACAATAACAACAATAACAAACCCAGCTGCACTCGCTTTACTCTCAACGTACTAGCCAGGCCATTCGCCTGCTTTTCGTTCCACACTGTGGTGGGTAGTTGGGTGTACCATAGATTCTTGATGAACGTCTTTTGAGGATTTTACTTCACTTACTTTATTTTATTTTATTTCATTTTATTTTATTTTACTTCAACTTCACTGCAGCCTTTTTTGTTGCTTTATTTTAGCTCTGACTTCAGCATTTTTTTTTTTGATTTCTATGCCAACAATGTACGTACGTACTTACATAAATTTATGCTTATCAAAATGCATTTTAGTCATTCCTTTTTCTCTCTTGTTTGTTATTGCTTTTGTTTTGTTCTGGTTGGCTGCAAGCCAATTTATTTTTATATTCCTATTTTGATTGACGTTTTATTTTTATTTATTTTTTTTTCGTCCGTGGATGCGCAGAAAAACGCGCGAAATATCCTGTTTGCGTGTATTTAATTTATACTATATGCCTGGGTGTCTGTGTGTACTTTTGTCATGGATATACACACATTTTGCATTATAAGTAAAGTAATTAATTCAGTTAACGAGAAGGATGTGCATTTTTTCAATATTTTATTATATTTTTGAATTTTTCTACTTCGATTTGAGATGAAAAATTAAAAAAAAATTATTTTGAATTGAAATACCCAGAAAAGAGTGAATATTTCTGGCAGGAGGCTTTCATAAAGCTCTTCGTTTACTGCCTTAATTAACTCTCATAAGATGGAAATTGCTTTCTTCAGCAGAAAATACTAAATTCCGACAACTGTCCACAACCAAGGAGTTCTAAAATGATTGCGCCTCAATGAGAGAGCTAAGGATAAGTCAAAAGAGTCTAATAAAAAATGACTGGAAAAAGCATATTACTCAGAGATATGAGTAGGTTTCCACCGATCTCAATGCCTGTAAAGGAACACTCTCTAAAAAAGTAGACTTCAGTCTCATAATCTGCTGCTGGATTGCCGTATCCACGGTAAGGCTAACGCTCCTTCATAGTGTAGTAATATGGAGACCAGAAATCGGGAAAATCTTCTTTGTAAAAATCAAAGGATAGCATTGTGGTAAGTTTAGAACAATTCCAAATGAAGCTCTAAAAGCAATCCTTCGCATTCTGCCTATAGTATTGTCCGCACATAAGATAATGATTGGCTTTTAGCTCTTAGCTTAAGGGAACAGAAACTGTGGAGATGTAAGCCAACAGGACATCAGGAATCTTAGAGATTTAAACCAATTTTATCAAAAAGCACATACTGGGTTTCTAATATGGATACCTGTTCTAAGCAAATATCGTACTCCAACCGAGGCTTTTAAAGTATATACAGATGCTTGAAAATTTAAAGGTAGAATTTACGCTACAAATCACTGCAGCGTGCATCCAGGCAAGAATCTATGCTACCAGGTGGGACAATTAAGTAATGAGACTGATTATATTGTCGCGATTGTGGTAACCCTGCGACTTTGAAATTCTCTTTCCCTTCTCCCGGCATCTTTCTCCTCTCCATTGATATATTTGCTATCACTCTAGCAGGCGAACTAACTGCTATGTCGTGTTGAGTAAACGTGTGTTCGTGGTGCTCATCCCGAAAATGGAAAAAAGAAATTGGGCGAAACAACTTCGGAAACGTACGCTAAAATTGTACAAGTGCATGGTGATAGTGCTCTGAGTCGTGCCCAGGTGCGTTGATGGCATAAAGAGTTTTAGGAGGGGCGTGAAAGCGTGGAAGACGAGGAGCGGAGCGGGAAACCAGTCGAGGTGCGAACTGACCGGGGCAAACCGTAAATCAAGTCTACTATCGCCAAGTACTCGAAAGCTTGCGCTCGTAACTGGATCCTTCATCACGACAACGCGCCGTGCCACACCGCCCTCAGCGTGTCCCAGTATTTGGCCTCTAAAGGGATCGCCTACTTGCAACAATCGCCTTATTCGCCCGATATGTCACCCTGTGACTTTTTTGTTCCCTGGAAAAAAATCGGTGGTTAAAGGAACCTCTTTTGAGTCGATTGAGGACATCCAGACGGCCGTGGCGAGGGTACTCGCGGACATCCCAGTCGAAGCGTTCCAGAAATGTTACAAAGCATGGAAAACGCGCTGGAATCGTTGTATAGCTGCCCAAGGGAACTACTTTGAAGGGGATGGCAGAGTTGTAGAATAATTTATATGGAATCAGTCTCATTATTTAATTGTCACACCTCGTATCATTAACGCTGTTAAACCCTTTGGAGACGTTATACTCAATAAGAGGCATATTCACCTTTAGGGATATTTAGGCAGTAATAAAAGCCTTGGAAATAGAATATTAAAGGACTCTCGGAAATTACTAGCTTGGGTCCCTGGTCACAGAAATATAGAGAGTAACTGCAAGGCAGACGAACTTGGTTGCAATATTTCTAAGCAGATGGTTCTATATAAAAATCGCATTGGTAAGCCTTTTCCCACATGCAAACTGCTTCTAGTATAGTAAGTTGAACGGGAAATGGATAACGCTGGGTTTGTCGTAGGCAAACAATATGGTCTCCATTTTTAAATTTATAACTTTTTTCCCTCTGAAAAAGCTTTTGCTAAAAGTACTAGAATAAATCGCAAACTATTATGAACACACACGCGGCGACATTGATACAACAGACAATCGTAAATGTAGCAGAAAATATTTTTATGACAATTGATTTTAATTGTAAATGCAACCTTGCTTTTTTGCTTAGCATTTTTGCTTATTTATATATGTATGTATATGTATATTTTATTTTTCTATTTTGTTTAATTTTTCTTTTTTTTTTTTTATTTTTCATTTTTTCTTTTTTTCTGGCAATAAAAAATTTCCTCGCTTTATGTGAAGATCATTCATTTGCTTTGTGTGTTAGCACCCCAAGCGCAAGCAGCATCAATCGCTAGATTAGTAACTCGTTATGCATAGCTTTAAATATATGTATTTGCATGTGTGTCTGTATGCTTCAAGCAAGCAAATCAAATGAAGATGTTGCTAATCAACGTGGTAAATAGTATAATACAATAACGTAAAGATTGGCCTTTGAGTTACGGGTGAATAGCGAAAACGAGAAAAATTATGTACGAGTATACGAGTATGTATGCTATTTAACGCATTTATATGCTTACATACATATGTATATAAACAAATGAAGATACTGTTCTTCCTGCTTAACCATATGTATGTGCGTGTGTTCAGTTCGGAATTATTATGTTACTGAGGTAGGTAAAGTATTAGCGCTTCTTAGCTGAGACATGAACCATTAATGCGACATTTATGAAAATATCAGCGAATTATATATTGACTGAGCGATTAAATTACTTTTATATTATACTGTTTATACAACTATTTTGATGGAATAAATAATACTTTCAAATGGGAAATTAAAAAATAAATTATTTTCCAAAATTCTGCTGACGGTTCTAAGAGTCTTTCTCGTAAGGAAAGTTAAGAAAATTAAGTAGAAAAATAAGACGCGTTAAGTTGGCGCCAAATCATTGTATAGAGCCAGAAATGGTTTAGGAAAGCAATCACATACATTTTTAAGATACATAAATAAATTTCTTATGACCATAAAATGTTATTTGTATGAAATGTCCACAATCTCTATTACGGGTGTAATGAAAATAACTAAACTATGTAAAAATAATTAAAATTCCACAAACGTAGTACAGCGTACAAATTGCAGTCATCATTAACAATAACAAAAAACAACAGAAAAAACAACAACAACAAAAGAAAACTAAAAGAACAGAAAACAAAAGCAAATTGCTAAATTTATGGCTTTTATTTACATAGCATATTTACGTTATAGAACAGTTACTGGCAAGTGCGCGCAAACCTTTGTGAAACGTTTTTAAATATTGTAAGTAGTTGGACATGTACGCATACAAAAATACACACAAGTATAATTATTTATGAATTTTAATAATTTTAATTTATATCTTTAATGCTTAATATTTCAATTTATTTCATTTTATATTATTTTATTTTTGCTAATTTTAATATATTTCCTTTTACATTGCTTCTTTTATTTCATATATTTTTTGTTTTTTTTTAATACATTTTATACATTTTTTTACTATAAATTAGTTTCTTAAATTTAATGTTTCATTTTATTTAACTTTATTTTATGTTATTCTATTTCATTTTGTTTTATTTTACTTAACCATATTTTATATTAACTAGCTTAATTTATTTTATTTTATTTCATTACATTTTATTTTATTTTATTTTATTTCATTTCATTTTAAGTTTTTTCATTTTATTGTTTTCTATTTTAGTTTATTTAATTTTATTTTGTTTTATGTTATTTATTTCAGTTTTCTTTATTTTACCTAACTTTATTTTATGTTATTTATTGAAATTTATTTTATTTTAATTTATTTTTTATTTTATTTAATTTTAGGTTATTTAACTTAATTTAATTTTATTTTATTTAAATTCATTTTACTTTCTCTTATTTCGCTTAATTTATTTTATTTAATTTTCAATTTTTTTATATTACCAATTAACTTAATGATATTTAATTTTAATTTTTCCAATTTATTTTATTTTACTTTACTTATTTATATTTAGTTTATTTTGTTTAATTTAGATTTACTTTATTTCATTTGATTGTATTTCAGTTTATTTTATTATATTTTATTTTAGTTGATTTTAATTTAATTAATTTAATTTATTTTGTATTTCACTATATTTTGTTAAATTTTATTTTTTTATTCTAGTATATATTAATTTTTTTTATTTTTGTATAATATATTTTGTTTTATTTTACTTACTTTTATTTTATTTTGTTTTAATTCATGTTATTTGTTATAATTTTTTTCTTGCTTTGTTTTGGTTTACTTTTATTAATTTTATTTTATTTCTCTCACTTTATTTTTATTTAATTTTCTTCTATTTGGTTAAGTTATTATTGAGGTGCGTTTCAGTTGACTTTTGAGCAGACTTCTTGTCATGAATTCAAAATATCAACTCAAATTTATTTACAGCTCTACAACACTTAAAATCTTGGGAAGAGTCGCCGAACAAATTTGTTATAATTTTTCCCACTCACATAGGGTGATATGTAAAAATATAGAAAATGATTCATAATTCTCTTCTGACATCTGTTTTTACCTACATAGATATGTGCTACAATTATCAGCCATACAATCACGATTTCGTTGTTGAACACAGTAACAAGCAAGATGTTACAAATTTCTAGCTGAGCAATCAGTATGCACAAGCTTTCCTTTTTGCCGCGCAAAATTAGCAAAAAGCAACAGCGTGTAAACTAGAAAAAGGCGCGAATCGCCTAGCAAAACAGCCATTTATGCGCAGCAACAAGAACAGAAGACAGCAATAATGAAGCAAAAAATTAAAAAAAGAGATTTTCCAATTGCCAATAGCCAGCACACGATGAAGTATGTACAATACATACATTGTAGGTACACATAGTCAATTGCTAAAAATGGACTGTAGAATTGTTTTTTCCAACCATTTATTTATTTACACCATGATAAATATGTTATTGTTGTTGTTGCTATTGGTGGTGGTGGTTCTGCTGCTGCTTGGTGCGCTGTCACCTTCAAAAGCCTACGTCGTCACAAATCGTGTGCACGCGCGGCGAACGTGCCAACAACTTGTCAGCAAACAACGCAAGAAAAACCATGAAAACCAACGCACAGACGGCATACAACAAATCTCTGACAACAAACGGCGCGCAGAGAACATACAACAACAGCTGGACCAACAAACAAATAGCAAAACATAAGTTGTTGCAGCGCTTCTTCACGTCTGCTTGGGGAATATGATAAACAAAAATCAAATGCTGGAGAAGAAAATTGCGCGCAAATTGCAAATAAATGAAGGAAAAATATAAATTAAAAAGTAAAAATAAAAATGTTTCCAGCAGAACCAGAATGTGGCACGTACACGTAAATGACCAAAGTACAAAGTCCGGTTTGACTTATATCATATATGGTACATACTCGTATGTATGAAGATGACTTTCCCGCTTTGGAAAAATCTGGAAATGTATTTTGAACAAGTTTTCGTAGGAGTTTGATTGCATATATAGGTACATGCATAAAGGTATACATAT